>JAVYIG010012069.1:0-56108 GCA_035222895.1 Strongylocentrotus droebachiensis | reverse complement strand
GATTTCCACATAACTCTGGGAAAGAAAAAAAAATATTTCTCTTCTTCCACTTTTCTTCATGTTGGTGTTGTTGCTGTTGTGGACGTTGTGGAGGTTTAATATATGTGTCAAAATACATTATTGTACCATCTCTAAATTTATAAAGGAAGTTTATCAGTACAGTTTAAGTTTAAAACATCAAACTTCATTCGTTAAAAACCTGGTCTGTACAAGTATAATATTGATTATGATCAGGCGCGGATCCAGGATTTCTTAGGGGGGGGGGGGGGCCCAAATTTGAAATTATGCGAGCCAAATATTGGTATGTAATGGTGACCAACAGTGACGTATTGCGGGAGGGGGGGGTCGGTGCAGGGAGGGGCGAGTCCCCCCCCCCCCCTCCTCCGCGAAACGCGGAAACTTTGACGTTTCATTAAATTATTAGAGAAAGAGGACGGTTCGTTGTAATAATTCTCGTCTGAATCGAGTTTTTCCCATTCCGCACGAAGCGCGGAAATTTTTTCGATTTATTAAATTATTAGAGAAAGAAGACGATTCGTTGTAGAGTTCTCGACTCTTAATCCCCGTCTGAATTCATGTTTCCCCCCCCCCCCCCCCTCCCGCGCGAAGCGCGGAAGCTTTTAAGTTTCCTTAAATCATTAGAGAAAGAAGACGATTCGTTGTACCGGTTTGAAAATAATCCTCGTCTGAATTTAGATTCTCCCCCCCCCCCCTCCCGCGCAAAGCGCGGAAGCTTTTACGTTTCATTAAATCATTAGAGAAACAAGACGATTCGTTGTACAGTTCTCGACTCTTAATCCTCGTCTGAATTCAGTTTTCTCCCTTTTGCGCGAAGCGTGGAAGCTTTTACGATTCATTAAATCATTAGAGAAAGAAGACGATTCGTTGTACCGTTCTCGACTCTTAAAGGGATCCGGTAACTTTGTCTCAGATTCTGAAACAAAATTCTAGATTTAGCTCATGATGCAATGATAATTATAAACCTTTAGGTCAGTCAGGAACCCCATGACTTTTACAAGCCGATCGCCTGTCTGATTATCAAGATATTTATGATTGGAATTACAAATTTTGAAAACCGTTCGCCTGACGGTTTTCATAACCTACAGTCTATTGGGAAAAAACGAGTATGGTAAAACCGGTCACTCAAAGATTTTTACTTTTTTGAGGCACTTCTTGATCATTTTGAAGCGCAATTTTGTTAGGGCTTTAATATTACACCATATCACAGACACCGATAACACGTAGGGCCGTGTATCTCAGATTTAACATTGTTAACGATCCCTTTAATCCTTGTCTAAATCAAACCTCCCCCCCCCCCTTCCCCTCCTGCGCGACGCGCGGAAGCTTTTACGTTTCATTAAATCATTAGAGAAAGAAGACGATTCGTTGTACAGTTCTCGACTCTTAATCCTCGTCTGAATTCAGGTCCCCCCCCCCCCCTCCCGCGCGAAGCGCGGAAGGTTTTAAGTTTCATTAGATTATGAGAGAAAGAAGACGATTCGTTGTACCGTCCTCGACTCTTAATCCTTGTGTAAATTCAGTCCCCCCCCCCCTTCCCCTCCTGCGCGAAGCGCGGAAGTTTTGACGTTTCATTAAACTATTAAAGAAAGAAGACGATTCGTTGTACCGTTCTCGACTCCTAATTCTCGTCTGAATTCAGTTCCACCCCCCCCCCCCTCCCGTGCGAAGCGCGGAAGGTTTTACGTTTCATTAAATCATTAGAGAAAGAAGACGATTCGTTGTACAGTTCTCGACTCTTAATCCTCGTCTGAATTCGGGTCCCCCCCCCCCTCCAGCGCCAACCGCGGAAGATTTTAAGTTTCATAGATTATGAGAGAAAGAAGACGATTGGCTGTACAGTTCTCGACTCTTAATCCTCGTCTGAATTCAGGTTCCCCCCTCCCGCGCGAAGCGCGGAAGCTTTTAATTTGCATTTAATCATTAGAGAAAGAAGACGATTCGTTGTACCGTTCTCGAAAATAATCCTCGTCGGAATTTAGTTCCCCCTCCATCCCGCGCGAAGCGCGGAAGCTTTTACGTTTCATTAAATCATTAAAGATTCGTATTACCGTTCTCGCCTCTGAATTCAGGTTCCCCCCTCCCGCGCGAAGCGTGGAAGCTTTTACGATTCATTAAATCATTAGAGAAAGAAGACGATTCGTTGTACCGTTCTCGACTCTTAAAGGGATCCGGTAACTTTGTCTCAGATTCTGAAACAAAATTCTGGATTTAGCTCATGATGCAATGATAATTATAAACCTTTAGGTCAGTCAGGAACCCCATGACTTTTACAAGCCGATCGCCTGTCTGATTATCAAGATATTTATGATTGGAATTACAAATTTTGAAAACCGTTCGCCTGACGGTTTTCATAACACTACAGTCTATTGGGGAAAACGAGTATGGTAAAACCGGTCACTCAAAGATTTTTACTTTTTTGAGGCACTTCTTGATCATTTTGAAGCGCAATTTTTTTAGGGCTTTAATATTACACCATATCACAGACACCGATAACACGTAGGGCCGTGTATCTCAGATTTAACATTGTTAAACGATCCCTTTAATCCTTGTCTAAATTCAAACCTCCCCCCCCCCCCTTCCCCTCCTGCGCGACGCGCGGAAGCTTTTACGTTTCATTAAATCATTAGAGAAAGAAGACGATTCGTTGTACAGTTCTCGACTCTTAATCCTCGTCTGAATTCAGGTCCCCCCCCCCCCCCCTCCCGCGCGAAGCGCGGAAGGTTTTACGTTTCATTAAATCATTAGAGAAAGAAGACGATTCGTTGTACAGTTCTCGACTCTTAATCCTCGTCTGAATTCGGGTCCCCCCCCCCCCTCCAGCGCCAACCGCGGAAGATTTTAAGTTTCATAAGATTATGAGAGAAAGAAGACGATTGGCTGTACAGTTCTCGACTCTTAATCCTCGTCTGAATTCAGGTTCCCCCCTCCCGTGCGAAGCGCGGAAGCTTTTAATTTGCATTTAATCATTAGAGAAAGAAGACGATTCGTTGTACCGTTCTCGAAAATAATCCTCGTCGGAATTTAGTTCCCCCTCCATCCCGCGCGAAGCGCGGAAGCTTTTACGTTTCATTAAATCATTAAAGATTCGTATTACCGTTCTCGCCTCTGAATTCAGGTTCCCCCCTCCCGCGCGAAGCGCGGAAGCTTTTACGTTTCATTAAATCATTAGAGAAAGAAGACGATTCGATGTACAGTTCTCGACTCTTAATCCTCGTCTGAATTCGGGTCCCCCCCCTCCAGCGCCAAGCGCGGATGCTTTTAAGTTTCATAAGATTATGAGAGAAAGAAGACGATTGGCTGTACAGTTCTCGACTCTTAATCCTCGTCTGAATTCAGGTTCCCCCCTCCCCTCCAGCGCCAAGCGCGGAAGCTTTTAATTTTCATTAAATCATTAGAGAAAGAAGACGATTCGTTGTACCGTTCTCGAAAATAATCCTCGTCGGAATTTAGTTCCCCCTCCATCCCGCGCAAAGCGCGGAAGCTTTTATGTTTCATTAAATCATTAAAGATTCGTATTACCGTTCTCGCCTCTGAATTCAGGTTCCCACCCTCCCGCGCGAAGCGCGGAAGCTTTGACGTTTCATAAGATTATGAGTGAAAAAAGACGATTCGCTGTACCGTTCTCGATTCTTATTCCTTGTCTGAATACAGCCCCCCCCCCCGATCATCTCCTGCGCGAAGCTTTGACGTTTCATTTAATTATTAGAGAAAGAAGACGATGCGTTGTACCGTTCTCTATACTCTTAAAGATAAACTTGAGTTCTGGTAAAAAAAGAAAATGAATTCTCACAGAATCTAACGAAACTTACACTGAATGTTCAAGATTACAAATAAATGTCATGTGCCAAACAATTTTGGAAGAAAATGTATACTGGCTGAGTAGTGAGCATAAAAAGATAAGGAAATCAGGGTAGTACTAGCCCCGACACCATGTGTGTTGTCCCATATAAATCTTTCAATGTAAGTGATTGTTACTTTATCAAGACTCTGCCAAATTTATGATGATTTTGATGACTCCAGAACCTTGCATTACACACCATTACTTACATGCTATATGATCAACTTTTCTGATCCATTCCACACCTTTTCTTTCACATTGCAATCGCATTACCAGAACTCAAGTTTATCTTTAATCCTTGTCTGAATTTCAAAGATGTTCTTTGTCTGCTCCTTTTGCTTCCTACGTCCTCTTCCGATTTGGGGGGACCGCCCCCCCCCCCCTGGCTACGCGCCTGCGTTCAGATAAACACATTTTGATACCTTGTCCGACCCCGCAAGCTCAGGGGTTTAAGGCAATAAATTACGGTCAGGTAAGCATTCAGGGGCCCGCCTTAGGGCCCCTGGTGGGGTTGAGGCGGCGGAGCCGGCCCCGGAAGCTTAGGGGTTTTAGGCGTTTAATTAAGGTCAGATGAGCATTTTTTGTGTTATACCTTATTATTTTGTGACACTGGCAGGTCACTATTTGGCGTGGGGTCCAGGGGGCGGAGCCCCCAAAATTCAGGGGTTTTAGGCATTAAATTACCGTCAGATGAACATCTAAGAGCCCGCCGTAGGGCCCTAGGTGGAATCCAGGGGGCAGAGCCCCCGGAAGCTTAGGGGTTTTAGGCATTTAATCACGGTCAGATGAGCATATTTTGATGCCTCATTATCTTTTAACACTGGCAGTTAATATAACTATTCTTTCTTTCTTGCTCTCCTTCTATTTTATTTCTCTTTAATATACTTTTTCAAAAAAAAGTGGGGGGGGGGGGGGAGGGGGAGGGAGCTCGAGGCTCCCGATCGCGGCCTTACCTCGGGCCCTGACATATAGGAATCTCAAGAATCAGATTTCTTGCCTGGCTGTAAATTTAGGAATTTGTCATTTTCCAACAAACACATACAAACGTATAATTTACTAAAAAAGTGAGGAAAAATCTCGGAAATTATGTAATTTCAGCATTATTTGTAATCCACCGTTGTGGAATTAGAAATAAACCACGTTTGAATTTGATTTCCCCCAAGGCCCCCCCCCCCCCCTATCAGTACGCCAGTATCTCCTATTTTCCTTTTTCTTTCCCTTTCCTTCCTTCTCTCTTATTTTTTTGATTGGGGGGGGGGGGGGGGTCAGCAGCCGGGGAGGCAAAGCCCTTTCGGCCCCCCGATCTCCTTCTTCCCCCTTTTCTTTTCTCCCTCTTCTTTCTTTCCCTTTCTCTCCTCTTTCCCTTTCCCTTCTTTTCCTTTCTTCTCTTTTTTTTTTTTTTTTTTTTTTTTTGCGGGGGGGGGGGGGGCAAGGCCCGCTCGGCCCCCCCCCCTGGATCCGCGCCTGATTATGATAATGGGTATCGTCAACCACTATAGCTGTCCAATGAACGCCATGAAAGTGATGTAGATTCTTGATCTTAATTGCTGAAATTACTTTCCTCTCTGTTTATGTATTTCATTATCAAGATCAAGACAGTATCTGACAAATTTTAATACGAAGCTTAACCAAAACAAAATCAAAACAGGGATGAAAATGAAAAGTACATATAGCTTACCAGACGTACGAGATGAACCTCTCCTCCCCCCTCGTCCCCCACCGCCTCTCCCCCCGCCTCCCCCGCGTGCTTGACAAATGTCCGTGAAATGTGACAAACACGTCAGAATGGCAAATAAGTAGAAGAGAAAACGTCGAAACATTGCCATAATCCAATGTTATGTATCACTGCGATAGGCAATTAAAATGGGCCCCGGAAAAAATCTGCGAGAGAAATAGTCAGAACAGAACTGCCTTTGAAGAGCTACTAACAAAGCCTATAGAAACAGACAGGAATAGTTTGAGAAATCCTCGTGAAATTCCACATATCTTTCGTAAAATGATTGTGCTATTATTTCAGTGAATAATCAATAAAGATTAGGCCTACTCAATAGGTTTACACATTATGAAAGAAAAATCTCATTTCTCTTCCGGTATAAATGTCATTGAAAGTGTTTACACCAACTGTCTATTTTTTTCTCCATTTGTCATCGTTAGCATGTGTCCAATTTCACATGGAAAAGATAGTCACAACAGATTTGTCTTTCTTTTTCATAAACCGAGTTATATTTAAAAAAAAAATTGTTGTCGAAGCTATCAAGCAAACATTTTCGAGTAAAGTCTCATCAACAGGGAGCGTTTTTTAAGCATTTCCTGACGCTTTCAACAGTGTAACTGAGCAGCCTACTTTTTGGTGCATGACCACTGTTCCTACAATACAAGAAATTCTCAAGGAGAGTCTTTATATTTCCAATAACATCATGCACCCAGAGGTGGCGCTCCCGGGGGAGGGGTGCAGGGGGGGGGGGCACAGTGCCCTCCCACTTTTTCAAGTACAGGAAACGTGCCCCTTTAACTATGTAAGAAGTGCCCCTTTTTATATAGGAAAAGTGCTCCTTTTACTTTGACAAGTGCCCCTTTTAATTTTTAAAAGTGCATCCTCCCCTTTGCACCTCTGATAAGTGCCCCTTTTATTTTGAGACGTACCCCTTTTCCTTTGACAAGTTCCCATTTTCCTTTGCAATAAGTGTCCATTTTCCATTCTCATAAGTGCCCTTTTTAATCTCTAGTTAGTTCCTCTTTTCAGGTACGAGAAGCGCCCCTTTTCACTTTTGATAAGCGCCCCTTTCACCTCTGATGATTGCCCTATTTAAATCTGAGAGGTTCCTATTTTGCTTTGACAAGTTCCCCTTTCCTTTGTAAAATGTGCCACTTCCCCTTTTAATAGTTCCTTTTCATTCTCATAAGTACCCCCTTTTTATCTCTTGTAAATGACCCTATTCAATTCTGAGAGTTTTACTTTGACAAGTGCCCCCTTTTCCTCCTGATAAGTGCTCTTTCCATCTCTTATAAATGCCCCTTTTATTTTGACACGTCCCCCTTTTCCTTCCTAATAAATGCTCTTTTTACTTCTTATAAGTGCCCCTTCCCCTCCTCATAATTACCCCTTTTCATCTTTGATAAGTGTCCCGTTTATTTTAACATGTGCCTCTTTTCTTTCAACAAATGCACATTTCCCTTTATCATTAGTACCCCTTTTCATTCTCACGAGTGCATCTTTTCATGTATGGCCAGTGCCCCTTTTCACCTCTGATAATTACCCTTTTAACAATGATATGTGCCCCTTTTTCGTCGACTAATAAGGAACCTATCCCTTTTTCATAAATGCCCCTATCAAAATCTGATGGGTGCCTTTTTTCCGTCGACAAATTCCCATTTCCTTTTCATCCCTGGTGCATGCCTCTTTTTTTAGCCTTTGTACTATGACACGTGCTCTTTTTTCCCTCATAAGTGTCTCCTTTTCCTCTCATCATTAAACGTGCCCCTAATTTCAAGCGACTAGGAGCAATTTCCCCCAGAGCTCGCTCCCTACGCTCGCTCGTAGTTATAGATGTTATAATTAAGTAACTTATCAAAGATCTTTTCAGTCTTACGTTATGAGAATGTGCTTATAACCCCATCAGGATTGGGTTTTTCCTCTTTATAAGATGTAATTTTTCGCACTGCGACCTCACAAATCTTTAAAAAACTTCCTTTGCTCGCTTTGCTCTCTCGCAACTAAATTTTCAGACCATCACACCCAACTGCAAAGACCCATAAGCACTTTTCTAGTGCTTATAAGGGGAATCCAAATATATCAAAATGGTCAAGAATCACTATCCAGCCAAAGTTCATGTGATTCCATTCCTGATTGTGTAATCGCCTCACTCTCCTCATGACCGGGCAATAATGCTTTGTTTTACAATGTATATGGTGTTATTGTCATTACATATATTGAAAATGGAAATGATTTTGTCACAACGAGCTGTTTCAGTGTACTCAATTCAACTAGTTTCTAAGTATATTATCTCATGAATATAACGATGATATCCCTATAGAATTAAAGATAAAATATCATTTTTATGTTGAATTTTAGTTTTCATGATTTCAACAGATCTTAAAATGTGTTTAGTGTATTTGCACTATAGGCATTATAGAACTCCAATCAATAAAAAACAACATTTAATGCTATTACGTTCTAATGTCATAAGCAACATGAAAAGTTATTTTACATAATACCCAATTAAGTACATGTCTGGGATGAGTCCTAACTGCTATAGAAAGAAATTTAAAAATCGTTTACAATAAAAATATAGATTGGTGAGTATAGAATTCTCTGTTAACGCGGTACTCTCACAAATATAACTTGACAACAGTGATTTGTTTACTGGAGTGTTATGTTTATTGCTTGTGACAAATCATTGTTCATGATGGAAGAAAACAAAATAAATCAAAACTTCTCTTTCTTGGATTGTTGAAGAAAAGATCAAAATACTTGGCATCATGCAGTAAATCAATTAAAGTTACGATTTCACATCTAAAGATACCAGTAATTGTTGCAAAGATCATTCCAAAAAAGAATCAAGATTATAAAGAGGTGACATAAATATTTTTGATCATTAATCAATGATTTTAGGGTTATTTTTTATTGAAAAGGAGCATGATTGATCTTTAACAAATACAATTTTCTCTTTTCTTTAAGGGATTTTGTTTCTAATACTGTGCAAACTCATTATAACATGGACATTGGAAATTACCTTGTCATACCAGGTATATGTATCTTGTAAAGTTATAATATCAGTAAATAATAATAAGAAAAAAATATATATAAAGAGCTGGTCCGAAAACGACTTGATTATATGGAGTATCTTGTTATACAAGAGGTGTTGATAACAAGTTACCATTGTATTATATGACAAATTGATAAGTAAACCTACATTCACAACCATGTCAAAATATTGAATAGTATTTCAATTTAAAAAAAATATATGTAGTACTGGAAGATGGAAATCCACCCGAGCAAAACCATCATTTGTTTTTAATTCATTATCTCACAGTCAATTTAGTTTAATTAAGTTCAATTAACCACAATTTTGTCAAAAGACATATTTTCATAATATACATAAAAGGTTATACAATCCATGATTGTGTCATGGACTTGGAATGTTATGAACATTGCACACAAATACAACAAAAGATGTCTTCAAAACTCTCTTCATGAGGGAATCCCTAAGCCCAACTCTAATGCCCCGTTGACACTTGCCTGCATTATGGTCTGCGCATATTCAGACACCGACTCTTGCGTGACAATGCGGGAAGTATTCGTGATAGCGTGTGGGAGGATGCGGGCCATTGCGTGAATGCGTGATAGAATTTTCGAAATGTTCAAAATTTTGGCACGACAAATTTTGTTTGCAACTTTCCTAAACACTTAGTGAACTATGCGCAACCTTTTCGCTACCTAGTCGGACCAGTGTGCGCCGATGCATGTCCGTCGATCTAGTGGCAAGCATGCTCATGACTAGTTCACAATGTGAAACACGTGATCAAGAAACGTATGCATTATTCATATTTGATCAGTTTGAACATCGTGATTATTCAAAGGTCATCATGGCACCGGCTAAAAGAAAAAGCACAAGATCGAGGCAAGAACGTCATATAGGGCAAAAGAAGGCCCCAACCAATACAAGAGACAGGCAAGTCGCTCCCGGCCCCTCGGGAAGGTGGCAGCTCCTCCTCCTCCTCTGACAATCCTGACGTTGAAATGCTTAAACCTTCAAAGGCG
Source organism: Strongylocentrotus droebachiensis (assembly GCA_035222895.1). Lineage (NCBI taxonomy): Eukaryota > Metazoa > Echinodermata > Echinoidea > Camarodonta > Strongylocentrotidae > Strongylocentrotus > Strongylocentrotus droebachiensis. The sequence goes on along the minus strand of JAVYIG010012069.1, from coordinate 46,488 downwards.
GCAGGCCTCCACGGTCCCGACGCAACCACAGTCCAAGGCCAGGGAAAGAAGAGAGTTTGTGGGTCCAAGAAAAATATTCCAGATTACACATGGACCGTTAGGGCTACACAGCAAGTTGCTGACTTCATCAAAGAGAGGCCATAGTTACATGACAAGAGGCAGAAGGAATGGTTAACTGTAGCTGCCAAAGCCAGGTTACGGACAAAAGCTGGAGCGGAACTTGATCTACCTGCCACTGGTAAGTACTCTTCTTTTTAGGCACTATCCAATCCAATCTATACACTATACACTATACTGGCCAATGTGACATATTTTTAGTGCGTTAACACCATGGTTGCTGTTGAATTGCCCTAATTGGTTTGATAGCCATATTGTATTCATGGCATAAAGTAAAATTTCTGTGAATTTTATAATAAGCGTCTTCGAATTAAAAATATTATCCAAGTCAAACAATATTAATCACTAGGCCTACTAGGCTAATACCTTTAGTCCCTGCAAATCAAATAAAATATATTTGTATGAAACGGCTGTCATGTACTTTTCCTTTTTTCGGCAATTGATTTTCCAAACTTTGTTGCTATAGGAAAAAAGAGAAATGTTAAATTTTATTGTTACAATGATCTCCATGCACTTATTTCAATATATTACTTTTTTTAGGCGACCAGTGCAAGAAATTGCATGAGAACATGCGGACTCGACTGGGGAAGATTCTAAACAAACAGAACAAGAATGGATCTGGACAGACCAACAGGAGAACCATCAGGGAAGACGAGCTCGTGACCATGTGAGAATTCCTTAAAAAAAACATAGTTTGTCGCGAGACAGTTGCAAGTGCCTTGGTGGATAGACGGCCAAAACAAACGTTGTAAAATATATGTTTTTTTATAACATTTCCGAAAGGTATTTATCACAGGTCTCATATGGCAATCAACAGAATTTGGAAAGGAATTTTTAAAAAATGTATACGTTTGTTTGTTGATTTATCATTTATTTATATTTCTTATATTATATATCATTAGGATATAGTTTCTTTCTTGCAAACACAGTTTGCGAAACCAGGGACGTCAAAGTCAGAGACAGCGGCAGAAGGGCAGGAAGATGACCTTTCATCAGTTGGATCGGAGGACCCGTCAATCTATGAGAAGGGACATGTCAAGAAATCCAGGCCCTCTGAAATGCCCCACTAATTGGCACGCATTGGCACGCCATAGAAGTGCTGTCCGAAGCACTATGGATCAATTGTCCACCCTGAGACAAATAATGGAAAAGCGCCTTGAAAGAAATCAGAGTCTCCTATGCTGCTTCATCAATTACGAAAAGGCATTCGACTCAGTCTGGCAGGAAGGTCTGTGGAAAGCAATGAACTTCTTTGGATATTTGTCAAAATATATACACCTACTTCAAGCACTCTACCAACAATCAAGCAGTGCAGTCAGAGTGAACTGACCCGACTGGTTTAAAACCACATTTGGGGTACTCCAAGGATTTGCCCTGTCCACACAACTTTTTAACATCCTACTCGAAGCTGTGATGCTTTATGCAATACACGACACCAAGATCGGCGTAAGAGTACAGGGACAGCTGATCAACAACCTAAGATTTGCAAACGACATTGTCCTTATAGCTGACAATGATAGAGACCTCCACACAATAGTTGACCTTGTACATCAGAGCAGCTCAAACTTAGGATTGAAAATAAACATTACCAAAGCAGAAGTACAAGCCATAAGCAAACAGCCTCAACTATTGAATATAAACATTTGAGGAGAACAGCTAAAACAAGTAGATAAGTTCATGTACCTGGGAGGAACATTAAGACAGATAGGATCCTGCTCGGAAGAGGTACAGCACCGCATTGGGAAAGCAACAGGAGCATTCCAAGCACTCAAGAAACTCTGGGCATCAAAAGATATACGCTGCTCAACAAAGGTAGAACTGTACAATGTCCTGGTGTTGTCTGTTCTGTTATATGGTGCAGAAACATGGACATTAAAGAAGGTCGATGAAATAGACTTCACACTTTTGAGATGGCATGCCTCAGGAGAATCATGGGTGTGACCAGATTTGACAGGCTAAGGAACACACACATACGAACACAACTTAACATGGAAGAAACCATCATCGACAGGGTTGCCACAAAGAGACCGAGATACTTTGGACATATCAACCGAATGAATCCAAATAGATACCCCCACATCCTTCTCAACGGAAATGTACATGGCAAACGCCCAAGGGGAAGACCAGCTAAGAGATGGACAGACTGCATCAAGGCGGACTGCAACAATAGACAACTTGACTCCCTGACTAAAGCCACTAGGCTAACGGAAGATAGGAAGGTGTAGTAAGCTGTTGTTTAACAGAAGCCATCATACATCCCAGTGATGGTGTGGATGGCTCAAGTCATGTAAGTCAAGAGCGGGGTAGTGCGGGACCAAAATGCGGGCAAGTGTCAACGAGGCATTAAGTTTCATCTAAAACCCATTTGCAATCATCCCTAGCAATAACAATAGTATTTTGAACGCCTGGAGCAAATATTGGATTGGACCATCCTACATTCAAGCTAGTTTTGAATAAGATTCAATGTAATGACATCATAAAGACACCCAAACTTTCATGAATACATTTTTTTTTGTTCATAAAAAGACCCACAGATGCCTTTAAACAGAGAGCATAAATAGTACAGGAATTTATTCTATTTTATATCACCAAGTAATACCAAGACAAACGGATTTCCATCAAATTAAATAACCAGCCACAAAATATTACTTCATAGAGTTATTCAACATTTTGTGATGTAATATATGTCAACAAAAACAAATTCATTAAGGAAACGTATAAAAACAGACATAGTGTAATATCATACTTAAAAAGTAAAATTTGCGGCTGATTTTGGCAATTCCCCTTCGAAAGTGTGTTTAAGATATACATGTACATGTAGTATGCACTCAGAATACAATGAAATATGTCTATGTTTTACGACAATGTTTGTGAGGTAGTTCCCAATATGAATTTCCAAACAGTTTGTAATAGATTTAGCTCCAATTATTGACTAAAACAGTGCAATAGTACCCTAAGTTCAGAGCTCTGCTTCACAAGGCTGATTTTAGAATTTGTTTATAGAATGTCCAAAAAGTGTCAAAATATAATATTCCCTGATAAGTGATTAATGTAATGAGCTATCTTTCATTCCTATATAAGAAAGATATTTGCAGTGGGGCTGACAGCCCACCTTCAATTTAAAATGTTCTAGCGATGTCTTGCGGGCTGACCAATATACACTTCTACTTTACATGACATGAGGTATGAACATTGTGTCAATCAGATTCTCCATAGAGAATCTTATGCATGATATAAATTACATATTATTATTAGTGGTAGTATATTACCAAATGACACCATAATACTGACAAGCGAATAAATACCATCACAAATACTCAAATGATATATATATATGTACCTATACAGTTAAAAACCAATATGTGATGTATAACCATGTCCAAATTAGGCCTTGTCAAAATATTTAAACAATCAACCCTACCACTGTTATCACTCAAAACATGTACAATTACTAACTTTTTGTGACATGTTACAAATGAAACATTACCACATTTAGTCACGCTCATGAATTATAGTAATTCACATTACGGTACATTGGAGATGAGTTCATCTCAAAGACTATGTCGTAGAACATCAGTCATATTGTAGATAAAGACATGAGTACATTCAGCCTATATACTGCATATCTATAACTCTGTTAGCATTTTGTAGGTTTTTTAATTTTCACACCCACTGAGGATAGTACTGCATCTTGACATACCAGATAAATCATAGCCACTCATGTAATACTATAGATATAATGACTGCTATGAGGCGTGAACATTTCTTCATGGACAGTTGTAGAATTTCTCCATGTTCAACTTACTGAGGACGTGCGGTGAGCATGAAGAAATCTTCCCAAATTTCTGTTTACATGTACATGTAACAATGGCAACAAGATTCTCATCCTACTTCAATCAAATTTCCTAATTTTGTTCATTCATCTTGTATTTAACTGAATTAAACTTGTGTCAATTAAATATGTCCTCCAAGTTCACAAGTACAAACAACATTATGAATGCAGCATACAAGGTAAATTTTATTTAACATAAAACCTTGCCGGATTCAAGATATGGAATTAGGGCATCTCCAAAATAAAGTCAATCAGTTACTGACAAGATAATGTTAAGTACTGGTCATGCAAATAATACTGTAGAAGAAACCATCTTGAAGATATTCTGAATTTTTGATTATGTAGTGAATGAAACAAGATGAAAACATTTGATTATGATGAGGTTTGGGAATTATACAAATTCTGATTATAAATTACTTTCATTCCTAAATGAAATTCCTAAATAAAATAACAAATTCACTATCAAACAATATCAAGTTTAAGTGGGACATTAAAAAATGCCTTATTAATAGCACAAATTTGAGCTTCACAAAGCTCTAGTAATCGCCAACTTTAAGATATGAACATACACAACACCTAGTACCTTAGGATCATTCACATATGTTACCACATATAAAACAGAGCAAAATACTATCGGGACCCAACAAGTCCAGAACGTTAAATATTAGAACTTTAAATAGGGGATCATGTGTACATACCCTGGCGATGTCCTTTCACAGTGTGAGGCCCTGCATAAAGGTAGAATAATACAACTGCATGTATCTGCATTAGGATAAATTCAAACCTCTCACTTTCTCATTTGTTAAAAAATGTGATTTTATAAGAGAGCTTCTTCTAATTTCATACATGATTTGACACAATCTAGATCATAATTCTGAAATTGGATTGTATGACAATTATACCAGAAGAAGGTTATGACGTTACCCTTAACCTTTAACCTCAGCTAGTCCAGTCTTTATGAGGTATATCTGGCTTAACATCCTCATAGGAGAACCCTGTAGAATGATCTTCAGTACAGCTACAGAATGGGAACGTCCCACAGCAGGGTTGATCCTGAAACCTTGGCATCAATCTCATGAAGGCAAACTGATACGGCGTAGGTGCGATGGATGCCTGATGCTCTGCAACGGCTGCTCTGGCTTTCAGGATGATCTCCTGCATGTTGGGTGTGGTCGGATCCAGAGGGGTAGTCTCAGAAGGATCCGATCTAAGCTCGTAGATGAGAGGTGGGTCATGGTTGGTTGTAGTTGGACCCTGGCATCTACAGGGATACGCATCAAAACAACCCATAGTACCGTGGGGTCCTTCTACCAGATTGGGAGTTGTGAACAGGAGCTTATATATTCGGTTGCCTGAAATAAGAGATAAGAGACATTACTAGAATGCGTGTATAGTTGTATACCATGGATTTAAAGCTTATCTGCCGTAGTTTACAGGAGGGATTATACCGTCCTGCAAGGTCACAGGACAGGTGGTTATCTCATCAACTCAGCTCTCAGTTAACATAAGAAAAAGAGGATCATGGGGGACCAATGGTCACCGATTAGGCATTGTTTGTTATATAGAGGGCGCAAGTAGCTACAAGTAGTGCAGTGGGCCTTTAAGCGAAAAAATGTATGCTTCTCATCTTCCTCTTGTACAGACTTGTACTATTGAATTGAAAAGCTTATGTGTAAATAAAGAAAACATGTAATTAAATTGTATAAAGATACATGTAATGCATAACTGTGCCAAGTAATTAAAAACTAGACATAGACTTTCATGAGTGTTTGGGATATGAACATTATCATGACTGTTGTACATATTACATTGTTCAATACTGGTTTATGTTGGTTTACAGTGGCGTTTAGTAAGTCCCTGTACCTGTGTTTTACATTCAAATGGTCTAAAAGGACCATTAAATATATGAATATTTCTTTGTGATATGCAATCAACAACTCAAGTAAATAATAGGAGCATATTCTCTCCAAATGAATTACACTACAAATATCATTATCATTTATAGGCAGGCTACAGCATTTACGTGCAAAAGTGTTGTGATCTACTGGAAAAATCTATGAACTACATAGCTGTGGCATTTACATATCCTTTGGCAAGACATTAATGCACAACTGTCACTTTTGACCCAGGTGCAGTAAATGGGTACCAGAAAATAGAAACTTCTGGAATGTTTGATCAACTGATCAGTGCAGCTCGGCACTCACCTCTGAACAGTTAATTACAGTTGTAGTATATATATATCATCCCATATATATCGAGATAAAGTTGTGATATTATCTCACCTTTCCTTGGGCGATATCTTGCTCCATGGATGTATCCTCCACAGTATTGAAACATGAATTCATGAGGTGAGATACCTTCCTGCCCCTGTAGTAACGGCATCATATCCTTGCCATCAATGATGCGATCCCTTGGTATCTCACCACCTGTCAGACCAGCTATAGTAGGTAGAAGATCAACTATGCTGGTAGGTTCAGAGACCTCTGATTCTGGAGGGACAACGCCAGGGTAGCGCACTATGGTAGGAACACGGATTCCTCCCTCAAAACAATTGGCTTTACCACCTGCAGTGTAAGAAAGATACATGAAGGTAATGACATTGAGAGTCTGGCATACGTGTGAGAGAATTTATAAGTGAGTGCATTTCCCCTTCTTCTACTGAGCAAAATGAAATGTCTCAAAATAAGTTTGTTTTTTATGTACATAATGTATGTAAGTCTAACTAAAACTTTATTAAATCCACTAATTGATCATGGAGACTACAGGTACTAGGGTAGTATAACCTTACTGTCAAAGAAATGTTGTATATTCTTGAAACCTTCTAATAAGTTTGTAGCTAATGTTATATTACCCAAGACCTTGTAGTTGAAAGCAAATGAATAATCCAATTATTATTTTAAATAAAGCTGGATAGATATCTACATGTATGAATTATTAAACTCTCATTCATAAAATAAATAAGGGTATATCAAGAGAAACATGTGCATGGTTAATTTCATCAACCATACATACACACAGTCATAGTCACTGTAATCACCTTTATAGATTCCATTTGAGCCGCCCTCCCTCTCTCCACTCCTGGTGTATTCCTCAACATGAGCCCCATTATCTGAGGTGAGGTATACAAAGGTGTCATCGGCGACGCCCATCCTGTGCAGTGCCCCCATGATCTCTCCAACACTCCAGTCCAACTCCTCCACCGCTGCTCCATAAACCCCATGCCGACTCCTGTCAAGGAAGTGAGGTTCAGCATAGAGTTCAGTGTGTGCCTGCAAGAAAGACATCACCAGCAGGAAGGGCTCCTCTTTGTGCTCTTCCAAGAAATCCAGGGCGTGTTGCGTGTGACGCTGGGTGAGGTTGGTGTAAGACAGTGGCTGTTCTACCACGTTATGATTCTCTACAATCACGCAATTCATCATAGCGATCAATCGCGGCATCACGAGACAAAACACATAGAATGAAGAGCTTGCCACGACAACAGCGACCAACGTTCTCTGCCCGACGATGCTGTACATGACCAGAATGAACGTTGCTAGTACGAGAACAACCATAGTGACAGTTACCTCGAAGTAGAAGTTTTTCCTCCAAGCCTCAAACACCGTTCCATGACCACAGTCTAAGATGTTAGTGAGAGGTAGACCATAGAAGTAATCGAAACCCTGACTGTTTGGATCTGAACAATCGTCCTCTTTCTCACACATGAATCCAAGATGCCACTTTCCTATATATTGAAAAAAAATGCATGTGTCAAACAGTATACCTCTGGTAATGGATATTTGTCTATATACAACGTGCATCACGAGATTGTCTCTTATACAACATCATTTTTTCCTAATGGGAATAGCAAATCGGTGGATTGTATTCAAGAAACATTGTTTTAAAGCTAAACTAATATCAGTCTTGAGAGGGCGATATACAACATAAAGAGTTTATTCTTTACAATTTCATCACTTCAGACTCAATTTCAACCGTGACAACGATCATTGAATATTGTAAAATCGCATGTGCTTCCAATATGTTCATTTGAACCAAATTTATGACCCCATACCAAACTTTGTTTTTACATTTTTAAACATTAAGATAGGATTGTTCATCGCTTAGAGTAGTGATTCATGTATTATATTCACCAATGAGGGCTGTTGAGTATCCCACATCTTTAACTACTTCTGCTATTGTTGTTTCATTAGAAGGAAGTCCTGCTGGAGCTGAAATAAATGAGATTACTCTCATGATGTGGAAAGATGTCATACCTGTTTAAATGAAAGGAAATGAAGGCATCAGTGACAGCAAAAATTAGTATTACTTAAATGTATATACCACATACTTTGCTAGGGTTCTATTTTCACAAAGTTTGTTCACTGTGAGTTGGGTTGCAAATCACTAAGGCCATGAAAAATCTGTGTTATACAAACCAAACTTGGGTGAAGTATGAATGAGCATACAAAGATTTACTGATTAGATTTCAGGCAGAAATGATCAAAGGTCAATGGGCAAAAGCTCAAAAACTTCTGAAAATTGCTGAATAATATCTTGTACCGCGTTAACTTGAGAAGGTAAGAAGCAATTCAAACCAAACTTGGATGAAGTATAAATGAGCATGCAAGGACAAACTGATTAGATTTTGGTATAGGGGTAACCATAATCCTTGGTGTAACCATAGAAGATACCTTGAAATGGAACGTACAGGTTTCGCACACCATGATGGTCTTTTGTGCTTTCCGCCAAATTGGGAGGAGGTCAATGGTCATAAAAGTATTTAAAAAAGCTTGTCTTTGGAAACGTATTCATCGCTTGTGTATATCACTCCGGGCAACCCAAGTATTCTAGCGGCGCCCAGGCAACCTGTTCCAGGTGCTTGTAAGAAGGCCACCACATTTCCAGATGCCTAAACAAGGTGAAATGTTCAGTGTGTCAAAAGTCTCTGGGCATATGAAAAATGAATGTCCGGAAAACTGACAGGTGTTGCGTAGCAACCTAGCAAAGCCTGATGCTTCTTCACTTCATTTACATACCGCACTCGAAGACACCAGCACAACGCCGCATGAAACCAACCAACCAACATGAAGAAGAAAAGACAAACTCGTCTCACAGATTTTGTTTCTATGCTTGTGCATCGGCCAGCGCAGAATAGCAATGTCAAGTCTTGGATCTTTGATCACCAAGAAGAACAAGATGGGCCTCACGCATTAAAGAATCATCTATCGCCTACGCATCAAATGGAGCGATCCATTAGGCGAGATCGCATGGCAAGACCCGGGATGACAACGCGCAAGAATCGGACAGAAATCTTGATGACCAACAAAGCAAAAGTGGCGAGAGTGACTCATCTCTATCACCTGAGTCACCTTTGACCACTTAAAGAAGAATGCCTCAGAAATGAAAGAAGAATTCAACAAAGAAAAATAAATAAATACCAGTACAATATCTTTAAAAAAATTCAGAAAATTGATACTGAAGCAACAATGAACAAAGGAAAAAGCAACTGTGAAACTGAAAAAAATGAAAAAGCTAATAGGGATCTCGATGACCAACAAAGCGAAAGTGGTGAGGATGACTCATCTCTGTCACCTGAGCCACCTTAGACCACTACAGGAAGAATGCCTCTGAAACGAAAGAAGAATTCAACAAAGAAAACAAAAAATACCAGGAGAATATCACTACAAAAATCAGAAAATTGATACTGAAGCAACAACGAACGAAGGACAAGGCTACTGTGAAACTGAAACAATGTTCACTTTGTTACATTAATTGTGCGAGGGACACGTGAAGTGCTGAAGCGAAAGAAATTATTCCTTTGGCTCCATCGCCAAAAGTGTAACATAGCATTTTTGCAAGAGACTTTTTTGACAAGAAACATAGAAAAAATTGAGAATGGAAATGTCTTTGCTTGTTTGATCATGGTACAAACCATTCCAAAGGTGTAGTAATTTAAGTCAGGGAAAGTCTTCCTATTAGTGTTATCGACATATATTTCAAAAGTGATGGTAGGTCTATTGCACTAAGATTTTTGTATCAAGATCATATGTATTAATGTTTGAATGTGTATGCTCCAGCACAAAATACACCGAAAGAACATTTCTACGATATTCATCTTTATGTATATTTGTGGAAAAGATTAGAAAACAAAATGGCGTTATGATCGCAGGTGGAGACTGGAACTGTGTACAAAACAAAAACTAGACACAAGTGGAGTCTCCCTTACAAAAATGTCCTGTGGTAATTCCTATGGTACCTGATTTTACCACACAAAATACCAAAGGAATATTATGTACCACAGCAACTCGTGTGGTAATGTCACTAGACTCCTGTGGTAATGTCAACGGCTGGCTGTGGTAACTTTGTATTTCCTGTGGTACTTGATGTTACCACACAAAATACCACAGGAATATTTAGTACCACAGCAACTTGTGTGGTAATGTCACTAGACTCCTGTGGTAATGTCAACGGCTGGCTGTGGTCACTTTGTATTTCCTGTGGTACCTGATGTTACCACACGAAATACCACATGAATATTTAGTACCACAGCAACTTGTGTGGTAATGTCACTAGACTCCTGTGGTAATGTCAACGGCTGGTTGTGGTAACTTTGTATTTCCTGTTGTATCTGATGTTACCACACGAAATACCACATGAATATTTAGTACCACAGCAACTTGTGTGGTAATGTCACTAGACTCCTGTGATAATGTCAACGGCTGGCTGTGGTAACTTTGTACTTCCTGTGGTACCTGATGTGACCACACGAAATACCACATGAATATTTAGTACCACAGAAACTCTTTAAATATTAACTCGACTCATGTGGTATAATGTCAAAGGCTGCATGCATGGCTGTGGTAACCTTGTATTTCCTATGGTACCTGATGTTACCACACGAAATACCACATGAATATTTATTACCACAGCAACTCGTGTGGTAATGTCACTAGACTCCTGTGGTAATGTCGACCGCTGGCTGTGGTAACTTTGTACTTCCTGTGGTACCTGATGTGACCACACGAAATACCACATGAATATTTAGTACCACAGAAACTCTTGAAATATTAACTCGACTCATGTGGTATAATGTCAAAGGCTGCATGCATGGCTGTGGTAACCTTGTATTTCCTATGGTACCTGATGTTACCACACGAAATACCACATGAATATTTATTACCACAGCAACTCGTGTGGTAATGTCACTAGACTCCTGTGGTAATGTCAACGGCTGGCTGTGGTAACTTTGTACTTCCTGTGGTACCTGATGTGACCACACGAAATACCACATGAATATTTAGTACCACAGAAACTCTTGAAATATTAACTCGACTCATGTGGTATAATGTCAAAGGCTGCATGCATGGCTGTGGTAACTTTGTATTTCCTATGGTACCAGATGTTACCACAAGAAATACCACATGAATATTTATTACCACAGCAACTCGTGTGGTAATGTCACTAGACTCCTGTGGTAATGTCAACGGCTGGCTGTGGTAACTTGTATTTCCTGTGGTACCTGATGTTACCACACAAAATACCACAGGAATATTTAGTACCACAGGAACTCTTGAAATATTAACTCGACTCCTGTGGTATAATGTCAAAGGCTGCATATAGCTGTGGTAACTTTGTATTTCCTATGGTACCTGATGTTACCACAAGAAATACCACAGGAATATTTAGTACCACAGCAATTCGTGTGGTAATGTCACTAGACTCATGTGGTAATGTCAACGGCTGGCTGTGTTAACTTTGTATTTCCTGTGGTACCTAATGTTACCACACAAAATACCACAGGAATATTTAGTACCACAGGAACTCTTGAAATATTAACTCGACTCCTGTGGTATAATGTCAAAGGCTGCATGGCTGTGGTAACTTTGTATTTCCTGTAGTACCTGATGTTACCACACAAAATACCACAGGAATATTTAGTACCACAGCAATTCGTGTGGTAATGTCACTAGACTCGATCCTGTGGTAATGTCAACGGCTGGCTGTGGTAACCTTGTATTTCCTGTGGTACCTGATGTTACCACACAAAATACCACATGAATATTTAGTACCACAGCAACTCGTGTGGTAATGTCACTAGACTCCTGTGGAATAATGTCAAAGGCTGGCTGTGGTAACATTATTGCGGAACCCGTTTTTCGCATCGCCAACGTGCGGATCGGAAATCAGAATCTTCAGCGAAAAATGCGGACGATCCTTATTTTTGCGTGCATGTCGCGTCATGAGTTTGTGAGGGATGCAAGTAATTGTAGTTTTTAGATGAATTTCATTTGTACAGTGTATGCCATGTTCAACTCTTAATTTGCTAGATTTATTTTGAGAGCATAATAGAAGAATACTACAACGTACTTAATTTTGTTTTTTTATTTTTTTATTTTTCAGGGTATCTTCGGCTGCTGGATAGTCATCAAAGTGGACTATGTCGCACTGGCATGCTTGTCTTCTGGTGTACATGCAGACATGCAGTCTTAATTTGTAAGACTGAACTGTCCAAAACACATCAAGGAAATGCAAGACATGAGTGAGAGTGTGAGACCCATACTGGGTAAATGTTCATCGGTATGGGATTCCTATATTAAATGGAAAGCATTTCAAAATGATGTAAATTATGCCGACCAACAAACATTCAGCAAGTACTTCCAGGTCGCCACGCCCTGTCATAATCACCTTGCGTTTGGTCGGAATGAATCTGAGAAACAAATCTTCAATACACATCTTTGTACCAAGGCAATTATCTTGACGAACATAAATTGAATTAACTTACAGCGTAATAAAATATTTACATATATCCAATATCTGTGTGTAAATACATCTTCATAACTTTATTTCTCTACACTTTTGGCCATGACAGCTCATTGCTGGTATAGTTGATGCCAGTATTGTGTAACACTTTATAGATGTGTATTCATGTATCTATAGCTTTTTTTAGTATTCATTTAAATGCACCTGAAGACTATTCATGTTTGACAATTGACATCTTTTGACACTTGACAGATAGACCTAGCTGCAAGTGCTATCAATTAACACTTTTAACATTGTTATGGATGTAAACTTATTTATGTATTGTATACCTTTAATTGCCTTCACATGTATTCATTCATATACATTTTTTAAGAATTAATTTTTGGACTGTTTATGTTCGTCATGATATCTCATTGAAACTTGCCAGATAGCCTTGCTACTGGTATGTAACATTTTATAGTTAATATACATGTACATGTGTATCCATGGACTTGTACACATATCCACTTAAAGGTAGTGAATCCTTTTTGCTGCCAACATCAATTTCTGTAGAACTTTGCAGGAATTTTAAATATATCACGTATGTCCTATCTGTGAAATTTAAACGTTAGCAGTATCCAAGTATTCAAATTATGCAAGGACACCCATTTATTTTCTAGACTTCACTGTCAAACACTATGAGTGACTGACTGACTTTTTTTTTTCTTGGGTAATATCCCTGCATAAAATGAGCTGTAAAGGGTATGAGCATTTGTACACATCAATAACCTGTTTCTAATAATGGCCAAAAAAAACCGCATACATTTCCAAATTTGAACCAAATCTGACCTTTTTCTGTTGTAAAGTGTGCATTGAATGTATTTAAGAATAAGGGTTTTATTCTAAAATGTTTGTTTTGCATGTTATTTTTTATAAGTCTAGTTTTGTCATCTCAAATTCCTGTGGTAATGCCTGGTATATGGTAGGCATGCTATATATGCATACTCACTAAAACAGAATTTTGTTAAATTTCAGGAAAATAATAACTTAGGTTACTTAGTAGATGTGTGGAGGAAAATGTTTCCAGAAAGGAAATAGTTTACGTGGAGGCAGCTGTCATTAAACATTTATTCAAGACTAGATTATTGGCTCTTGTCGAAAGAGCACTTTTCATATATTTATTCAATCGACATAAAACCAGTGTTGAAGTGTGATCATAACGGGGTATCCATAAAACTTAAAATATTAGCACAGAGTAGGGGAAACGGTTGTTGGAAACTTAATAATTCTATCCTGAAAGATTAATTCTTTAAAGAAAATGTTAAAGCGCATTATTCGTAAGGTTAATATTGAATTTAGACATTTTGATAAACAGGAATTTTACTTGGTGTAAGCCACAAATATGTTTAAGCTATTGAAATTTCTCCCAGGAAGCATTACATTCATAAAAGGAATTTTCTGTCTTACCACTTCTAATAGCATATCTGCCTGTCATAAGAGCAGCTCGGCTTGGTGTGCATATCGGATGGGCAATGTGTTGTGTGAGTTTGGCGCCCTCTTTTGCCAGCTGATCAATGTTTGGGGTATTTATGGTAGTGTTTCCAAAGCAGCCAATATCCCCCATACCAACATCATCCATAAGAAAGACAATGATGTTGGGCTTTGTTCTTTCTCCATTATCGCTTGCGGCAGCCATGATGCTGGTTGCCAGGAGCAACAGGATAACATGGGCGGAGTTTAGTAACAGTGCCATCTCCTGATGTCCTTCTGAAGACTAGTCTGATGACGACACCTTATATCACAACAATACTTGTGACATCAATCTGTAGAAATGGAAAGAGTATATAAATACAATTTCTTCCTGATACATAAAATAGTTGTATTCATTAATACGATACAAGTACGCTTAAATATAGATCTAGGTCAGTAGAGGACGAGCATACTTTTGCTGTTAAAGGAGGCATAAAGAGTACCTAGAAAAAATTATTTTATCTTCGCTATAGACAAACTAGATAAATATGAATTAAGTAAAGACCAAGTGAACATGAGGGTAGTGAAAGGAATTCCTTGAATGATTCGAGCACTAAAAACTGTAGCTTAGCAGTGCCACACAAAGCAGCATTAATATCCTGGAGGGTGTTTCACAAAAATCCAGAGTTGAACTTAACTGTACAGCTGTAAGTTGGATATAAAAAATTACGGAGTGCAATTTGTAGCCTTGAAATAAAATATAATCAAAAGCAAAAATTAAAGTATTTTTAGAATTTTTATAAATTCCACAATTAATGCTAAAGGCTATACATAATTGTTAAGTTCAACCTAGAGATAAGTTCAACTTAGGATCTGTGTGAAACACCCCCCGGCTTTGTATTAAAAAAGGCAACACTGTACAGCAAGTTTGAACGATCCTCATTTTCGTTATATTTAAGGTACAAACTGGAAATTTATTCAGGAATGTTCGTTGATTTATCTATTTCATGTGTTTGCGATGCCGTGTGTGCCTCAGTTATGTGTGAAGTGCGTCACTTGTTTAAAGCAGGACGTGTCAAAATCTCTGTAGTGTGACGTAATATTACGTATTGACTTTGCCATTGAACTTAAGTTCGCACTTAAATTCGAAGCCGCTCGTGCGGATCGGCCAATGAGAGTGCGTAAACTTGATGTAAAGTGCTCAATGCGCAAAGTTCTTCGCGCATATATGACTAAAGAATATACATAGGCCTACTTTCTCTTCGATGTTGAATCAATGATATATTAGTTACAAGTACAACATGGATGAATTGGCAAGATTTTGATCTACATTTGCCACTCTCCACCCAGGTGTTAAATGGGTACCCAGTAGGATGCGAAAGCTAATGTGCTTAGATTAGCAAGTGTGCGCATGTAAAAATGACGCCTGGTTGGGATGCTCCCCAGTGAGTGGAGAATGTGCATACATTGTGTGCGGGTAAGCCTGAATCCAATGACCGGAGTAAGAAATGATTGCAGTAACTATGAATACTGATGAGGCTACCCTGGGTAAACTTATTAGGACAACACCCTTTTTCCCATCGAAGTCATCTTCAAATTATAATTTCAAATACTTGACGCCCGAAGGAGTCGTTTGTTTCGACCCAACCCGCTGTTTGAATCGTTTTCAAGAACTGGCTCTGGAGCTCCGACGCCTGCGCCTTCGGCATCGGCGTCGGAGCTCCATGGAGTTAGGGGAAACCCCGGTGTAGTGCATTGGTCCACGGCCACCTGCACCTGCACAATGCACACCCCAATCAGACCTGCAAGAATCTTTAGTATTGAAGGAGGCAGATTATCTTGAAATTTGAAGAAGAAGAAGAAGAACAAGAATGACAGTGATTCGCTTTAACTTACCTCTCACAGTGTCACTGTCAAAGATTAATCGAATTAAATTTACGGGCTGAGATGGGGTTGGAACGATGTGTTAGTTGGCAAAGATCCTAGGCCTCCAATGCAATCGAATCCCTATTACCAGTGGCACACACATACCCAACCCGCTCGCGCGCGCCTTTCATAATGCAAAGACAGTTTACTCTCCCTTACTTCCGTAGTACGCTCGGTAGGCGGAAACTGCTGCTTGAAGAAAATGGGCTCAAAAATTTACGTTCGCCATGTAATATAAATATAAACACGTCTCATGTCTCCTCTTTCTTCAGATATTTCATATCTTATCTCATCTTTTCAAAGTCTGATTTGTATACGAGAGCAAGAATGGCGAGTTCGAAAAACAAAGCTTGTATATAGCAAATAAGTCTCTGAGTCTAATAAGATATTCCCCTTGCAGGAAAAAAAATCCATTCGAATCTATAGTCAATGATTTTCAGTATTACTGGAAACTGGAAAGTATGCACAAAATCGCGCCAAATGATTTTGAAAATTCAATTTTCTTTCAGCTTCTGAGGGGTCACATCCCCCTCAGACCCCAATTTTACTGATTTTGACTCCCTTAATAATTGTGCCCCTCCCCCCGGAGTCCCCCCCCCCCCATTTTAAAACTCTGTTTCATAATCTTCTGAGTATGTCAGTACATTATTCTCCAGTGAGACCTTTTTTTTCCTTTTCTCTAATGAATTTAAAAAAAATCTTTTTATATAATGACAATTAACAATGATTTAGTCTCAAAGTTTTAATTGAAATTACAAATCATTTGAGATGTTTATAACAGTATGTCAATATTTATGTGAAGTTGGTGTAATCAGGATAAACTGCACTAATTTGTTTGTGTTCCCTTCATTCTCCCCCTCCCTCTCTCTTTTATCCTCTATACCATCCTCCTTCTTTAAGTCTTTCCTTTCATCATTATTTCTCTACCCTTCCTGTCCATGTTAGGACCATATGGAAAAGTTTTAGCCCCAAACGCGCATAAAAGAATACAGCACTAAACAACCGCTTTCACGAAGAGAGAGCGCTCAAGTGCACTCTTGCGTGAAAGTACACTGATCGGACTAGTCCAATGCGACAAAGCGGGGGTGCGAGCGCTTGCTCTCGTTGACTACTTACTAACACTAACAAACTAGAATTAGAAATGAAACTCACCTAGTTAAATACATGCAAAATTACGGTAGACTACACCAGCAGAGGCTTGCCATCACACCGTAGACGAAATCTAACTCATTCCCTCTGCCAATGATTATACTGACTTCCCTCTAGTTGGAGTGCAATGACCCATTCGGGTGCGCATGTATAGACATGATGCGGTCTCCTAGATTTTGAGCGCAACGCACACACTCTGTACGCACTGCGTTAAATACACACACTGACCTCTATACAGCGATTGCACTGAAGCTATAACTGTGCATTGTACGGGCGCACTCGTTGTGAGTAGCTATAGCGCTACACTATCCCAGTCACCTTGGTTTACTATGAAAAACTACTTTTTATTGGTTGGAAAATGGCACCCTTTTCCCCTCCACAAATGAAAACAATCGTTATACCAACGTAAAGGTGGGATGTCAAGGATTCTGAATCCGTCCGAAGATTTTTTATACGTCACTCGTGTAAGATTTGGCGACTGGTTGACTGAGCGAAACCCGACAAAAAAGGGGAAAAACAGTGCAATCTCCATAGGCAGGCTGAAAAAGTCAAAACTTTCAGGGGAAAATGGCACCCGTTTCCCCTGAAAGAATAATCCCAAATTTAGTATCATTTTTAAGACGACATTTCAAATTATAAGAAACCGTCCGAAGATTTTTTTTTTAAATTCCATTTTCCCGTAATACCAGCAATTATATCAAAACATGGCTTTTTTGGTGTACGTTCCCCGTGCTTAACAGGATAAGCGACGAGGCGCAGAGCAGATGCGCGTAAGTTTTCCATATGGCTTCTGTCTCCTTGTAGTCTTACATCCCAGTTGCAGTCCCCCCCCCCCCCCCCCCCCACTCTCTCTCTCTCTCTCTCTCTCTCTCTCTCTTTCTCTCTCTCTCTTTCTCTCTCCCCTTTTCTCTCTCTCTCTCTCTCTCTCTCTCTCTTTCTCTCTCTCTCTTTCCCATTTCTTTTCTGTTTCATCCATCCTGATTGTGCTTTTTATCAATGAATAATAGTTTTATCGTTATGTTACCATGTCTTACCTTATGCATTTTCCCGGTGCATTATCAACTGTCATTGTGTTATTGTAAATTTTCGCTAAGGCTTTGCCGCAATGAAAGTATTTTAATAAATCATTTTAAATTGAATTGAATTGAAAAAAAGACAATGTAAACAGGTATAAATTAAGCCAACACAGCTAGGAATTCTTCAGCAATATAGCATTGTAGTCAAGAAAGATTGTTTTAAAACTAAAGTAATATTAGTCTTGAGGGAGCTAATATACAACATAAAGCTGGAGTTTATTATTTACAATTTCATCATTTAAGACTCGATTTCAATAGCGCAACGACCATTGAATATTGTAAAGTCGCTTCCAATATGTTTATTTGAACCAAATGCATGACCCAATACCAAAACTGTGTATTACTTTTATCATTGAATATTGTTAAGTCGCTTCCAATATGTTCATTTGAACCAAATGCATGACCCAATACCAAAACTGTGTATTACTTTTATCATTGAATATTGTTAAGTCGCTTCCAATATGTTCCGATTTGAACCAAATGCATGACCCAATACCAAAACTGTGTATACTTTTATATTGTTAAGTCGCTTCCAATATGTTCATTTGAACCAAATGACCCAATACCAAAACTTTGTATTACTTTTCAAGTATAAGAATAATAATTTATTTTACAAATCACTTAGATCTTGGTCTATTATTATAGAGGCTCAAAACTACAATAGACACCCATATCCGAGGGACTATGCATGTTCTTGAGCTGATTTTCGCATAGATCTTGGTCTATTATTATAGAGGCTCAAAACTACAATAGACACCCATATCCGAGGGACTATGCATGTTCTTGAGCCCACATGCACACCCCTCCCAGGCTTCCTCCTCCCCCCCTCCCCTCCCCCTCCCCCCCCCCCCCCCGAAAAAAAATAGACCGTAACAGATCGATGCTATATTAAAATTAATGTGAACACGTTAGTTCTGTGTACTACCAGAGTAACCACATATGCTCGCGTGCTTAGTTTCGGAACTAAACACTCTTCGCTAATGAAAATCCCTTGCATTTTGTTGTGCACCCTATTTCCGTTTTGTACTGTTATGTATAAAATTGTGATGTAAAAATGAGCGGTGGAATTGGAATTTTGAGTTTTCTTGATCCCGACTTGTCATGCTACGTGGATGCTCTTTATCAACCAGATGGTGAGCTTGGTGTTCTTGGTGGAACTATTAGAGTTGTCGAACCAAAATGCGGGTGAGTGAAAAGTAGTAAAATTGTTATACCTTCCCACGCGTTGTTATTTGTGTATGGTTATAAAAATCACTGATCATGTTCATGTTGATGCAAAATACCGTCCTTCGACGTTTGCTGGAGGAGACTTCTTTCAGTCATGCAACACACTTCAAACTTGGTCAAGAATTTAATAAGAATGTGGAAATTGACATATTAAACGGCAACATGCCAAATTCACAATTTATCCCGAAGTGGATGTTACTGAAGAATTACCTCAACAAAAATAACAATCAATAACAGTCATATTCTCATAATAGTTATGTCGTATTCCCATAATATTTTTGTCATAGTTTTACTCGTTTTCATTTTATCATTAATTAAATTAGGGAGGCCGGCGTAAGCGTTCTATGCCTACAATATGCATATGTGCGCCCGTCGTCAAATCCTTAAAATTGCTAGATCTAAACAAAAAGAAGAATCACTAAATATAAATATCTATTGAATTAGCTTAATTACAAAATTACAACTGATTTGTCCTGGTTGACTTTAAAAGCCTTTGAAAACATATGTGAAGCTTATGGTCCCACCATCACGCAAGAATTTTGAGCAACGTCTTCATGGTCTTTGTGATAGACTGTCACAAGACCCTCCAGGACTGCCCATGCACATAGCTACCAAGTCCTCCATTCAAGAACTGAGCAACATAAGCAGTCCTTCTTTCCCAGGACTGTGAGGAGTTGGAACAACCTGCCATCAGAAACAGTATGTGCCTCATCCGTCAATGCCTTCCGTCAATGCCTGACGGGAGGCAGCAACTAAGTCCGGGAACTTTTTACTTGCACCATGTAAATAGCATTGCACCATGCACCTTGCTCTCGTAAGCACACACACACTCGTCAGTCTGCAAGAATCTTCAACTGTGAAGGAGGTAGACTTAACCCAAAGAAGAAGAAGAAGACTAGTATAGGAAACTACTGGTTAATTTTCTCTCTCTTTTTTTTACCTGCACAACTTTTTTTCTCCCACATCATCCATCCATGTGGTCCTTCA
Organism: Strongylocentrotus droebachiensis; assembly: GCA_035222895.1. NCBI lineage: Eukaryota > Metazoa > Echinodermata > Echinoidea > Camarodonta > Strongylocentrotidae > Strongylocentrotus > Strongylocentrotus droebachiensis. The sequence goes on along the minus strand of JAVYIG010012069.1, from coordinate 25,989 downwards.
TCTTTATGTTTGCAGGAGTGGTTTTGATTACATGTATGTATAGTATAGTTGTATACACTAAACTACTAATAATTTTTTTCCCCTCATTACCTTTGTAATTTTTCTATGAATGTAGGAGGATCACTCAGAACCCGAGGAACAGCTGTGACAGGTTCAAAGTTATCATTCCTTATGCTGGAAATTCACTTACATGTAAGCAGTCTAGTACCTCTCTATCTTCTGCTCTGTTTGTGTCTACATGTCTGTCAGTTTTCTTCCCCTCCAATTCTTTCTCTCTCTCTCTCTCTCTCTCTCTTCCTCTCTCAGCTGAACAAAAATCACTCGTTGGTTAAAGTTATGTATTTGGTGAAAAAAAAAATTTAAAAAAATTTGATTCTAGATAGATCTAGTATGATTCTATATTTGTTAAAAAATTAATATTGTAGTCTTTTAAGAATAGCTTTTCTTTCTTCTCGCTCTAGAGGGCAAACGCATTGATTTGCCTGGACACATAAGTCTGTGTGTTATACCAATATTCAAACATACATGTACCAGACATGTAATTTCATTAGCGTTTGTGTCAAATGAAATTGATTGATCATATTGGAGAAAGGGATATTAAGTTTTGAATAAATTATTTTATTGTAAAGATGTTGGTGGTTGGATTATTGTGAGATATAGCATATGCTGGTATGGGTGGCTTACGGTTATTTATCATTTACCATTGTGATGCAGGGCAAGTGATCTTTGATAGTTTACATCCATCTCTTCCACCTGATTTCATCTTTGATGTTCATGACCGAGCTTTTGCCCCAGATCTTGAAGAACTCAAGGTAAGTGCCCTCGCTTTGTCATTCATATTCATATTCATACATTGTATACTGAAGATACTATATTCTGGGATGACAGAAGAGTAGATTCATACTCCAATTGCAGAGCTCTCATAGAAACGTTGTAATATTCGTTCACGCCTCTGACAATAACCAACCCAGATGGATGGGTGGTATTGAATGTGAAATTCAATGCCACCAGCCAAGCCAGCTTGTCTTTTTGTAGTTCACAATACACAAAATACTGAAACATGTAAATATTTAATTTTTAATTGTGATAGTTTTAAGGCAGACTAGAAGCAGACCACTTTTTTTTTTTTAAACCTAGACCACACGTTTAAAATATTCAATATTGATGAGAAATTGCACCTTAACCCCTTGGTAGGATTCTAAACTTTAGGTTGATAGTATCCATGATAGTTTGATGTGTGCAGGTATGTGTAGGTTATTTTAACATTATTCACAAAATTATTGATGAATTATGATTCTTTTTTCAAAGGTTCAGTTCTTAAATTTGTTTAGTTGGATCTCATGTCGCAGATATATGCATGTATTTAGCTTTGTGCTCAAACTGCTCATGTACTTGATTGTATGCAAAAAAAATTCTGTCAAAGTACAATATTGAAATCTGTATCATGTGTCTCAACTAAAATTTTCTTTTATCTCCATAGTGCTTGGTTAATTGGGACCACGCCGAACCAAAGTCATTAGTGTTTGTTATAAGAGAGCTACTATCTCAGTACAAGAAGTATCAAGAACGTCTACTCAGCAGCAATGCTAGGCTTCAGTTTGAGTATGTGTCGTTGGTGGAAACCAGTCATTTCACAGATGTTGAAGTTCACCAAGTCCAGAAAACATCCTATGTAAGTTAAGATCAGTCCATCTTTTATCTTGAGTACTTAGGATGATGTTGATCAAAGTTAAGCCAAAATTCTTATAGTGTAATGGAATAAGTTTTCCCTCGCGCACATTTTTGTGTAATTTGAGACAGGAAATATCAAGACTAGCATTCTGAGTCAGATCACCTGACTTTCATCTCTCTCTCTCTGTGTGATACAATTGAGATTTAGGGTAGAGGGACGAAGGGCGAAAGGCTTTATGATTATGACATTTAACCTATGCTATTTACCTTATCATTGTCATAGATCCAAGATCTCTTTTCCATTATGGGGGGGGGGGGGGAGGGGGGGGGGGTGACTTGACACCCATTGGCTCATCCCACCTGTAAATATCTTTAATCTTATTTATTGTGGAATCGAAGGATTTAAGCAGTCGTAATAGCACAGAATACTTATATGATTCATAAAAATGTGAAGCTGTTTGGACATTGCATTAGAACTTCTTGAATTAATATACCAATGCCTAATGGCAAATTTCATTTTCTTATACAACTTGATATCAGAAACGTATCCTCTTTGGCATTTGAAGAAAACATAAATTAATTCAACAAGAGTCAAACATAAACCACTATGGACATTATGCTACCAGTTTCTAAAGTGATGAGATTATATGTACAGCAGCATGTGAGGAAATACTCTTACCTTGATGATGATGAATTTTCCCTAAGGTGTATGTGATATTCATGCCTTTTCAAGTCAAAGTTGCTCGACTGACGATTCTTCAAAATCCATCCTTCACACCTCCCATACATAATGTATTCTTACTTTATTTCTTTTTTCCTTCAACAGGCAAGAGATACAGTTGTCAATTTCTTGATAAAGTTACCAGTGGACTTCAAAGACATTCCAGCATACCTGATCAAGGTATTTTAAAGTTTTAATAAATATCCTTATATGCATATAGTCTTGTCATGGTCTCAATTAACAGTTAGTAAATGATAAGGAAAATGTTTTTGTTCTTACAGGAAAGATTTTGAAAGTTTATTTAAAAATCTGTCTTTATTGAGACTTCATTCTATACAAGTTCTTTCTATCCAGTTCTTGTGAGACAACATTTCCTGGTTATTTTTAAATGTACACACATTCAAATAGAATGAAATAATGTTATTTTTTCTGAAATAGTAAGGTGAGTTAAGTGCATGCTTATCTTATATCGTGTCTGTTACGTAAGAAAGTTTTGCCTTTTCATAGGTAGAAGGGGGGGGGGGGGGGGGAGTCAAGTACAATATAGGATAAGTTTTGAGAGCCTTGACTAAAATAACACTTTGTTGGCTAATTTTACTTGGGAACCTACAAAAACAAGCTATGCTTTCCAGTAAGTTCCTGTTTCATTTCATAATTTTGATCTTACTTTGTCAACTATGTTCTTTATTGTGCAAACAATTGTTATATGAAATGAAATAAAATCAATCAATCAATCAAAGAGAGCTCCGTACACAAATGTACCAGAAAGTTTCTATTTACAAGATATTCATTCATTTCGATAGAAGCTGCTTGTTTTATTGCTTGATGCTCTTTCTTACTCTTTCTTTGCAGGACAATCCAGGAGATGACATAGCCATTCTTCTAGTTAGTTTCCAAGGTATCGATGGTAACAAAGCATCTCCTCAACTCTTCCTTTCACCAAGGGTAGAAAGGTCAGTTCCTACCTCTTGAACCACATCTTTTAGTTTTACCACAAACTGAATTTCCCTGTCTTTTTAGGTAAAATGCCATGCAGTAGATATAATGCAACATTGGCATTTGAGGTGAGGTTACATAACATTCTTTGATGAAAGGAATCATAGCTTGAATTGTGACTATAGTAGTCACATTATTTACATCATTGCCAGTATATGTTTATTCGTGTACCGGTACATCTATAGAGCGGTAGAAATATTTACCGGTACCTTGTAAGATTGAATGTATTAGTTATTTCTATTTGTCAACATCAGTTGTTTTGATGCTTCAAGAAGTACAGATTTTCTATTTCAATCAATCATCTCTGTTGAAACCTATATTAGGCATGTGGTAATGCAGATAGAGTTTTGAGATTTTCAGTCAATTTAAATAATTGAATGAAAATCAGTAATGTTTATTATGCTCAGAAAATTGGTGTGACAAAAATAACTGCTATGGAGCATGTGTATCTGTATGCTGCTTTGGGTTGTATGATATTTAGAGGAAGTAATTCTAATCTTTTGTTTTGCCTCTCGTTGATTTGACAGAGCCTTAGGAGGTTCGTCAAGCCTTAGAATACCAGCTTTCTCAAACAGGGGTCATCTCACCGAATATACAGAACTCATCCTGGAACTCTTACAAAACCTGGTGAGTTTACTTCTCTGGGGAAGTCTTCCACTCTGGAAGGGGTTGTAGGCAGCTACACATATTGTGTAAACGTGTAGCTTATACTTTAAAATCTGTAACGCATGATCAGATTAAAGATCCGTTAATGAATAATTGAACATATAAAGTCATGTACCGGTAGTTGTATCTCATACCTCATTGAAAGGAAAAACAAAGCCATCAACTTTATGCAAAAGAGTTGTTAAAGTAGATTGATTTAGTACTGTTGTTCAAATAAATTGTACCACTATTGCCAATGGAAAGGTAAATGTTCTATAGTTAAACCATACTGCTTAAAATATATATACCCTTCCTGATGTGTATGATTTAAATATTTCCTGAAATAAGTTGAAGAAATCTACCACTAGTCTCTAATCAATCCCTTTGGAATGTAAAAATTGCTTTCTAAATGCTTCTTTACAGGTTGGTGTATTCCTCTGAGAAGCAAATCTTTAATATCAATGTCACTTTGTTTTCATGTAATAGGTGGAGCAAGTTGTTAAAGGATATCAGAAGAGGAAAGAATTTGTGGCTGCTCTCATCAGTCATTATGGAAGGTATTTCACTGACATTGTTTGCTATAGTTCATAGCTCCTTGAAGTAAAAATGGTAATGCGATGAGGGTATTTAAGGCTCAAGTAAAATTGTTCCTATGTTAGTTACTACAATCATTGCTGAAGTAAAATGATGATCAATAATAATATTAATTAAAGGCATTTCTATAGCACTGTCTATCTAGAAAATCTATTCCGAGGCGCATTAATTATTACCAGGCTTTAGCCCAGCTGCCATTTCAGTGCTCTAGTATTTTAAGGAATTAATTCCTGCCAGGTACCCATTTACCTCACCTGGACCGAGTGTGGCAAATGAAGATTAATGCTTTGCCAAAGGACATTAGTGCCGTATCGTGGATCGAACCATGACCTTTGAATGTCAAGTCAAGAGCTTAAACCACTCGACTACGACACATTGACTGAAGTACTATTTATAGTAGTAACAACACCACTCCAATACAATTAGTTGCAGCATATGGAGTAAGGATCAAAAGGTATGCAGTTCTTGTTTTTTGGAATAGCTAAGTGAATTCTGTTTGAAGTTATATTATAATTATTACTAATTAATTACTAATTGCTATATTTTTGTGTGAATGTAGATCATGTCTTGAATTTGACTCTGAGGGATACAGCAAAGCATCCTTCCTATTTGAGTTGCAGGAATTTCATTTCATATTACATGGTGAGTTTTTCTATACATTATGCACAAAGGTGATTTTAAAAAAAGAATTGCTCAAGTAGGGGTTTGACCTGTTTGATCAATACGTAGAGGTCAGCTTATTAAGAATATCAAGTGAATACTCATTTGGCTAAAAGCAAAGGTGAAATATATATATAATCTCTCTTCTGATCCATCATTCTTCAAAAGCATAAGCAGTGATTTGGTAGTGGTGGTTATTTTACCTGACAGCTAAGAAAGCAATAAATGCTTGTGAGTAAGCAACCAGAAGACCAATGGCTTCTCCGAGAGACCTGGTAATGAGGATTAATGCCTTACCTAAGGGCACTAGCGCATCGACTTGGTTTCGAACCCAGGTCACCGGATTACGAGACCACTGCTCTATCGACTGAGCTATCGCACCTCCCTGACACTATTAAGGATTCAAAGATAATATACATACACAGCAACGGAGGGAGGGGGGGGGATTTATTTTACTCCTCTTTGACATTAAGGGGTGTATTTGGAGGAGCCTCCGCCTTTGATTTTTTTAAACAGAAATATGGGGCCACATCAATGCTGTGAATCGCCGTTATCTTCATTATTTTTATCATGTTTCTACTTACTTTTCTTTTGGCAATTTAGAGATTTCTTTTGACTACATTTTTTGTCTCAATCTTGCATTACTAGACTGGCCTCATTGCACAACATTTGTTTATCATGCTCACCATAAAGAGCTTTGTTACTGGGTGATTGTTAAATGTATTGTCAAATATGATAGTTGAAAAGTATGGAAAAATTAAATCCACTAAATGATTATATAGATAAAATGATGATGCCTCGTAGAATATTTTTAAGCACTTGCAATATTTGTATTGGTATTAATTGATGAGGTTTAATCTTTACATTTATTTTCAGTGCGGATACCAAGCTTCTTTCCTCGTGAGCAGCCAGAGTTTGTTTTCCAGTCGGTCTATCACACGACGTCATCAGGGAAACCTTTCCAAGCAGTAGTAGCCAACTATCCATACAGCCCTAGATGGAGTGGCAATGAGATGGCTGAAAGAGCCAAGTAAGACCTTAGTGAAGATCTGGGCCCTGTTTCACAAACTTGTCATCAGCGACAAATGACAGTTTTTGTTACAAGCTAGTGAAATCTTTGTTTCTGATTGGTTATCAGCAGATTTGTCACTGATTTTTGTCATTTGTCATTGAAAAAAGGCTTTGTGAAACGGGGCCCTGAATTGTAATTGCAGTTTGTCATATATATGTAACAAATTACCAAAATGAAAATGACAAAATATGAAATCATTTCCCAGCTCACTCTAATGTAGAAGAAACATTCTACAACTGTTTAGAATGATAAGAATATTGTTGATATCAATTCGAGTTTTGAAAATCTGCCAAATGTATACATAGGTTTTGAAGAACCACAACTATTGTACAGAAATATATAGATGAATGCACATTTCTAAATCTTGTAGTTATTATTATTTATATTTTTTTTAACTTTAAATTTTAAATAATGTAACAATTTGCCTGTTAGGCCTTTACCTCATTTTAGATTAGTTTATTGATTGGTAGGGGGTTGGGGTGACAGCTTACTGGAGGTCAATGCACTCCTTACAGATTGTTAAAGAAAGTGCAATATCAAAAGATTTGAGCATTATGATGCGTCAGGTCTTCCGATTGAGGTCCTGAAAGTTCATACAAAATTGCAGGAATGAGAGGCCGGGTTGGATCTGAATTTTGCTGATGTCACATCAGTCATACAACTGCCTACTGACGTGTTTCTGATTGGTATTCTGACCAGGGAGGTGAAAGAAAGGAGTCGAAACTCTTGTAATTTATTCAAACGCATTCGTGAGTTCTAAAGCGTAACAATGGGATGTGTAACATTCCACTTGGCTTTGAAGTTCCATGCTCCGAACCGCGCTTCCACTGCGGGGACTTTCGGAAGCCAGGCATCAGTTTTACATTTATTACAAAATATTAAATTACCGGTGAAATTTCAGTGTAAATCAACAACTTTATCGGGGATTGTATTGGGAATAGTGCATTAAACACATTTTCAAATTTAGAACTCCGTCCTTCCTATAATTTGTGTGCCAGAGTTGGTAAAAGAAAAATTACATCCTGACAAAAACTCAATATTTTAGGATGATGCGCTAATTTGTGCATGCTTTAATGTCCGGTTATTTGATCCATGATTTACAATCTTCAATAACATTAAGTTTGCTAATGCGTGTTTTCGCGTGTTTTTTCTATTTTTCAAGTTTAAAAAAGGATGAAATTACACAAGTTTGTGTTTGCTTGTTCTACTCTTTATACATTCAACAGTAGATGAGAAATCATTGAAAGGGACAGCGAACAGTTGCTGTGATACCATTTTCTGATGTAGGAATTCTAAATCCTGAAATTTCATGCGCTCTTTTATCTCACCACCTGGTCAACAGTTGCTGATTAGTGCATAACTTTTCGGCGGCTTGGAGCGTGGGGTCAAAGGAGAGCGGATTGATTCCAGTCCTTCTCTATCATGTCCCTGTTCTGACTGACAAGAATGAATTTTTTTACTCCATAATTTCTATACTCCATAATTTCTATAATGACATTATAAGACTATTCTGGACCCTAACAAGGAAAGATCTTAATACATCTTTAGACTTTCAGATCCAATCCTTTTGCAATTTATTAAAAAATGCATTCACAGTCCAATCATAAGATGTACGGTGATTTATATATTACTACCATCGATGAGGAGTATTTTAGTGATTGCCCGGAATGTTTGCATTCAGTCTTTGAAGTGGTATATGCTTTATTATTATTATCTATCCTACAGAGTGTACATGGAGCAGTACGTTCAGGACTTTAAGAGAGCATCAGTGACAAGTGGACGCTTTACTTGAGAGTGAGTGAATGGATCAGGGAGGGAGTCATGAACTGATTTGCATCATGATGCATCAAAGACTCCAGTCGGCTTCTGCTCATAGAACTATCGGTGTAAAGACCTCTGCACTGCTACGTCTAAAGGCTTGTTAAGCCAAGTATGTTGTGATGGGAGTACTGGTGGCTTGGGACCATTCAGAACTATTTTCATTTTCTGTGTATTTACATTGTCAGGGGTTTGTCAGTAATGGATGCTTAATAATATCTTATCTCTTACTAGTAACTGACATAATGTCTCGGGATGTATGTCAGTAATGGATGCTTAATAATATCTTATCTCTTACTAGTAACTGACATGATGTCATTTGGGATGTATGTCATATTTTAGACAGACCTATGGATCTCTCTTTGTAATAGTTCCCCTGCAAACTAAATGGAGAATAGTCACAGAAGTGTCATATTTTACTTGTAGTATTATCAACATTTTATTACATACTGTGAAATTTTCATCAAGATTATTCTAGACATCCAGATGCTAATAAGAAACAAACGCCATGTGAAATCTGTTTGTTGGTTGATAGGTATTATTTTCCATGATGTTTGGAACTTACTAAATGTTCTCAGAAGTTTAGGAATACAAAGGGACCCTTTTTTATATTTCAAACACACTGAATGATCATCTGTTTGTTACAAACTTTCAAGTGAGCCTTTTAAATAGTTTATGATACATATATTCATGATGTTAAATCACTTACTCTGTACATAAGAACATTTTAGGTTGAATTATAGTGGGATATGCAAGGATTATTTGTAAACATGGTTCTCTCTCCGTACAACCACCCCAAAACAAAAAAAAAACCAGTCAATTTCTAACAGTCTGGATGCTAATGTAACTACCCAGGGTAAACATGACCAAATTATATATTTATAGTTTACTGTGGAATTTAGTTTAACAAAAGAGAAACTCATTTAATCAAGAAAAAAGTGCAATACTTCATGTGAAAATGTTGTATAGCTGTTCTTTTACGTTTGCCCTATATTAGTGTGTGAAATATAAGCATTTCTAGAAAATGAAGGCCCTTGTTTTTATTCCTTAACATTATATTCATTAGAGATAATCAAGATATGTTAGAATGAAAAGCCTGGAATACTTCCTTGTGCCAAATTAGCCCATATGTCAGGTAACTGACCATTATAATTTACATACAATATATAAGCTGTTAAAAAGTTAAGGTCTACATCAGATGAGGAAAAGTTGTTTAACTTTGTTAAGCTAACAAGAAATATGATGCTACTGTCCAAAATAAAAGCATAGAGTTCCACTTGTAGACTTCAGCAGGCATTATTATTAGTGGACCTCATTTAAACAATGTTAGTCTGTTGAAATCAGAATGTGTAGAGTAAATGCAAAGATTTTTCCTATAGAAAAGTAAAAGACTGTATTGGGTAACTGGTTTAGACCAATGAAGGCAGATTGATGTACAAATATAAGATCTTTAGAAGAATTACATGTGATGAGCCCAGCACATTGCCCATTGAAATTTGCAGAGAAAAATAAATTCATACAACATCTGGATATTAAGTCAGTGTAGGCAATTGAAATTACTCAAACATTTCTTGTAAATGTCTTGGACAGTGCTGTATAAAGTACTATGTGTTTATATTATTATAAAAGCTATGCATTATATTATTCAATTATTAAAGAAGATAACTCTTTGGCTGAGTAAGATGACTGTGTCTGTGGTTATTCCATTAGTGTCGTTGTCTTCAAGTTAGTAGTGCATTTTGTTCTTAAATGTAAACTTTGATACAAGCTACACAAGCATAGGAGATAATGTTACAACCGGTTTTTATTTTTGTAATTCTTCGGATAGTGGAAAACAAAAGCGGAATGGAAATGTTCATTTCAATTGTGCGGTATTTTCACTTTTTCTTATTGGCAATAGCTGTAATGATACACGTGGAATCATATATTGTGCATTAAAGACAAGCATGGAAATATATTTTAATTTAGATTTCTTGCCACAAATCATTATCAAATGTCTTTCACATCAGCAACTTCCAATGAATTTCTTCCAGGGGTATTCTTAAATAGTAGTTTATGATATGCTTTTTTTTGCATATGATTCTATTCTTGTTTACCTTCGAAAGGAATATAATACCTTTAAATTGTGTCTGTCCGAATGATGGAGATTATTATGTATCAATGTGTGTTGTGGGTAGATGAGTGGAGTTGAGGGGTGGTAGGAGGGAGGGTGTGGGATTCGTTTAGGCTCTCATTACACGTTTGCCTTGTAATAAAAGGTGAGAGGTTAAAGCTTGAATGATCCTGACTGGTATGAGTGCAGGAACCTGATGCAGTGTTTCGCTTGATACGTGATACCCAGATAGGAGCTTGGGTGAAGATGGAATGTTCTGTCTTGGGAATGGAAGTTGATCGGGAGATGGCGATGGATGGGGGTTGAATGGAGAGGAGTCTGCTGGTATAAAAATGGTGCAGTTGTGTGGAAATGAAAATCTTTGAGTAGAGAAGGGATCATTGGATTATGTTTAAAGAGAGAATTGAATAAATAAAGAGACATAGCACTTCACTCTCAAAACAGAAATCGAGAGCAGTATGTTATAATTGAATTTATATTTATATGACTTGATGTGCCTTGGGCTTTAGTTAATTTTACACCGTTTTTTACATCGCCATTTAAAATAACCCTGGTTGTGTGAGCGGCTTCTGAATCACATCTTCAAAATTCTTTTCTAATTTTCTTTGTTATTATTTCTTATTGTGAACTCTCACTCACATTGCCTGGTTAATATCGACAATGCTACATCAAGAAGGGGAGAGGGGAAGAGAGAATAATTGGGGAACAGAGGAGAGGAGAGAGAGATAAAGATTTATTAGTAAAAGAAGTTGTTGGAGCTTTTCGGGTTATAGCGGCTAATGTCCACACGTTTTGTTTTTTGTAAACCCCTACACAATCATCTCCAATCCGACCCTCTATGCCATTGACTTCTACTCTCCCAATTGGCCGTCTTCCTAATTTGATTTGGCAAAGTCAATCTCCATTAATTTCGTCAATGAATACCACTCCAGTCACACTGTTGTACTAATAGTTTTATTGGGATCTGACATGATATGTGTTGCTCAGTTGGGGTTATTTTAATAGAGGCCACAATTAATGTAATTTGGTCGCGACGGGAGCCCACACATATGTTATATACTGTATATAAATGTTTATTCAACAGTTTTGTTTCAAAGTAAGGCTTATATCATTATTCGTTTGCTATGCAAAATATATCATTGACAGGTTCTCATGAAAGCTACTTATTAGCTTATTTACCATAAAATTATCCCGTAAAAAATGCTTCATTTACTGATAGTTTATCAATTCTTTTGGAACAATTTATCCAACATTCCAATGTAGATGTAACAATAAAAATAGGCTAAAAAACTATCATAAAAGCCGTAGCAACCTGCCTCGTATGAGGCTCGAACTCACGACCTTCAGATTATGAGACAGCCGACTGCTCCGACGAGGCTGCGGATTGAAGGACTTCCCCTCCTCAATCTGCTCATAAATTCATTGAATCATTATTTTGAGTTATATTATGTTCTCTCCATCTTTCTTTCTATCTTACTCGCCTCTCAGGCTTTCTCTACATTTATGCACACCCCTCTCTGTGGCTCTCTCTCTCTCTCTCTCTCTCTCTCTCTCTCTCTCTCTCTCTCTGTTTATCTCTCTTTCCCCATCCAGGAGGAGTTCTAAAATGAAGTTTTTTGTGGGGGTCGGGGGCTTCGGGGTTTCTTTAAGTAATTATCTACATGTGAATCACGTTTTTTTTCTTATACAGAAGCGTTATACTGCCCCTCATTATTATTGTCTCCTGATTATTTTTGGTTCTTTATATTTGTATTTTCTTTCTTGGCTACGCCCCCCCCCCTTCCTCTCTCTCTCTCTCTCTCTCTCTCTCTCTCTCTCTCTCTCCCTCTCTCTCTCTCTTTCTCTTTCTCTTTAAATTATTCACTCTTCCATTCATCATTTTAATTTCTCATTTCCTCCTTAGTTCTTTGTCTTACGTCTTGTTAACTCCTCACTCTCTCTCTCTCTCTCTCTCTCTTTCTTGCTCTCTTCCTTTCTCTGTTCCTTTCTCTCTTTCCTTTTTTCTCGAATCTTTCTTTCTTTCTTCTTTCTCTCTTTCTTTGTCTCTGTCTCTTTCTCTTCAAATACTAACACTTACATTATTTTATTTTCTCCCTTCAGTATGTCTGTGTATGTCTTTTAACCCCTCTCTTTCTCTTTCTCTCTCTCTCTCTCTCTCTTCACTCAGTTGAAATCAGTAAAGTAATACTCAAAACAAAATTGACTTTATGAACAAGAAAGTTTCTTTTATTAATATAGATTAAAGCGCATGTTGTGTATAGTTACATAGGAAAGGTCAGGAGAAAATAGCATATCACGCAATACTTTAGCTTTGCGATACATTTTATTTTTTCAGTGATGTAACGAACAGAAATTTATATTAACAAATCAATGTCCTCAAACATGAATGCATTCCAATTTACCCGAACTAATTTTCTTTTCAACTCAAAATGCGCATTACGATTCCATTCTGTTTGCATTGGAAAATTTATATTACACCTTCACAAACATAACCTATTTACAGTGATACATAGCACGCAATCATTTTCTTTCATTTAATAACGATCATATATTTACATATATTTGTCTTCATTCCTTCGGCTTTTTTCGAAAATGTTTCGCCATTATTCAACCATCTACTGTGACCGTCCTGCATTATTTTATTATAATTATTTTTTATCCGGCAAAGCAAAATGAATACAAAAGAATTACATAGAAGAACAAATAATACAAAACAAAGGATGAAAATCATTTTTTAAAAATATTATCGTGATTCCCATAAGCATTTACAAGTTGCCAGGAATGGGGCAGGCAAACTAAATACCGAAACCGTGAAGGTCCCCCATTCCGAATTACTGAAATACTGAAATACTTCACACTTCATACTTCATAAAACAATATTCATCGCATTTAACTATTATTGTTACTCCAGTAAATTCAGGTGCAAGTTTTGTGCAAGTATTAATATTTATTGATCACACATTATTGTGTATAATAGCACGACGATCTACTCCAAAAGCTCCATTAAGTAGACTTTTTGATTCACTTATATACACCATATTTACTCTTCTCCATTTTCTAAATGAGCAGCGACAGGCCAGTAAATATAACTTTTTTTATTATTTCATCTTAGAACGTCATGAAAAAAATAATTATCAACGCCATTGTCACTGTCATTCCCATCGTCATCAAATTCAAATAGCAATAGCAGAAATTATAATGTATTAGGCCTACTATGTTCTCACACTCGGTACAGCATACACGGCAATACCCACATCGAATAAACACTGCAATACTGATAAACATTGTGCCTTGATCAAAGGATGAGTATGGTTGAAATAAATAATCTATTTACATTTTTAAGGTCGATATATTTCGTTCTCTTTTTTACTTCAGGCTTCATAACATCACACTGTTCTGGACCAAGTTATCTCACTTTAATGACATAATGCACTCTCAATGAGAATGGTAATCTAACTCGACTCGGTGTTATGATCGAAAATTGTTCTAAAATTCAAGCTCAGCTCTAAATAGAAATAGTTGGCATAAGTTCCTTCGTGCGTCACATAGCAACGTTGAAACGCAAAGATAAAGAACTCTAATTGCTGACATTTCTCTCTATAGAGAGATGTGGCAGCAAATAAATTCACAGAAGGTCGGAAAGGGTCGTCGTCCCTTTAAAGAAGAAAAAGAAGATGAAAAATGGAGTTTTAAGTGAAAGAAATGCTCACGACTATGAACCCACCCTCTCTCTCTCTCTCTCTCTCTCTCCCTTTCTATTCCTCTCTCTCTCTCTTTCTATTCCTCTCTCCCTCCCTTCCCCTTCTCTCTCTCTCTATCTCTCTCTCCATCTCTCGTTCTATCTCTCTCTCTCTTGTTCTATCTCTCTCTCTCTCTCTCTCTCTCTCTCTCTCTCTCCCTCTCCTTCCACTCTCTCCCTTTCCCATTTAATCTCCTTCACTGTGAGGGTTGTGACATTTGGGATCATCAGGAAGTGTTTGGCGCCTCGGTATATAGACAATGTCAACAAACATGTCGGGGGATTTATCTGCGTCATTTTATCATAACGTCTATAGCCTCTCACTAGCTTGGTTCAATTACAAAGTTAAATTGATAACAACGGTAATACCGTTGTAATCATGATGACAATGCAAATAGTAACAATAAATCGTAATCCTCGTCATCATCATCATCATCATCATCGTCGTCGTCGTATGTGCATCACACCATACACTTTGTACCTGCATAAACCCTTGATACACAATATATAAAACTCCTAATCAAGCAACTAATAAAGACCAACATAATTATATCCCTTTGTATTTTTATTTTAAAGGTCAACTACCCATAACTGTAATTGCTCCTCATCTTTACGGCATAACAGCTCAAGTCCAATAATCATGATGTCCACCACTTGTGTTATCATGATGAATGATCTTCTGCTGTAATGATCGGTATAGCATTCGTGTCCTAATGGTGATGAGGGGGTTAGCTGCCTTCACACCTATATCGTCTCAATTACTGCTGAATACAAAGCTACTTTACCATTTACATTTTAAATCACAGTGAAGTGACAGATATGTCAATTATTTTACATTGAAAACTATTAAAGTGCAATGAAACTCATGAGTAAACGCTTGGATTAAATCAAAATGGTAAGCCTGGACTCAGTCTTGGTATCATTATGGAGTCGGTTTGACCGTGTGATAGAGGACTTAGCTATGTAATCATTTGCCAAACCATATTGAGAATAAAACAATATGTGTGTGACGAAAACTCGAAACAAGGCACTAATTTTACGAAAATGGGAAGCGCGCGTTTTACTTCAAATTGAACTTTGTTGTGTTTTAGCCTTCACTTTGCTGAGCAGATTCAACTTGTGGGTCGATGACGGTTGCTTTCTGAGCCAGAGGGTTGTTGAGCTCAGCAACTTCGTTGGTCAGGTCGCTGGCTACATCAGCCTGACCGAGCTGCACGGCACGTACTGGATGTGGATTGAAGTCCAAGTCGACAGCGACTTCAGACAGCTCTTCAAAGTCGGTGAAATCGGCGGCTTGGCCCTGAGCGATGTCGGCTTGTCCCATCTGGACTGCTCGCACTGGAGGATTGACTACATTTTTATCCGTGTCGACATGTTGTTCGAGGTCGATGACTTCGCCACCGTGGTCGGTACTGACATCGGTTTCTCCCAGATGGACAGCCCGTACAGGAGGACTAACAACACTCTTGATATCATCAGCCTTTTGTTCGATGTCGGTGACGCCATGGTCTTTGGATACCTCTGTTTTTCCGACGATTGCCCTGACAGGGGGAGATGGGGGCTTCACTTCAGCTTGATGCCCCTTCTTAGTAAGAGGCTTTGCCTCCTCTATGATGATATAAGGATAAATGGGTATCAAAAGTAGTGATTAAAACAAGAAAATATTACACACCGTTTTGAATAGTGACAAATCGTACACAACTCATTTCTTATACCACGACCCCACAATTTTCAAGTTCTCCAAGATCTTTTTTTCGTTTTTGTTTTCTTCTTAGCTTGACAAAAGAAGATCGGCTATATTGTGCTGCATTCACAGTGCATACCTTGCATGCCTCAGCTACAGGTAGCTACGTTTTGTGCTTAATCTCATTTTCTTTTTGCTTATTAGCTTTCAAGATGCACATTACCTTTAACTGAGTGCAAGTGAGAAAAGCGCAAAGCTTTAATGGCAGACAATCAAACTTTGATAAATTTAAAGAATAATGTGAACATTTTTTTATTTTTTTGTAACACTGATCTATGAAAATTCCGTACACTTAATTTGTTATATTTATGGTTCGGCTAAGACAACTGGAACAGCTCTTCATTTTAATATTTTTTGTACCCAGTTGTATAATTTGCCATCTGTTTCGATTTAATTTCCCTCCGTGTCCAAATGGTATCTGTATTTTCACGAGACTTCCTTTTGAGTTGAAAAAGGTCTGCACCAAAGGTAATACAGAAATAGGCTATTTAAGCAAATATTGTGTACAGGATAGGATAAATCATGCAAACAGAAAAATTCCACAAATTACATCACAGGACCACTTCGCCATTTAAGATTCCAATTCATTCAGTAATCAAAGATTTATTAACGTTTTGAAGGTTTTTAACGAGCTGTTTGTCAGTTTTGTTTGGTTGTGTTTAAATAAATTACTTTTTATAATATTATTGTTATCAAGATGGGTTTGCCCTTGAACAAGTTAGTGCATTAGAATCCTCGGCAAACATTTGGTAAGTCAATGACAAAACTAAAGTCATTTAAATTTTTTTTGACAACAGACTTTTTTTTCATCTTCATCAGACCTACGAATCCTATATTTATTTCATTCGAATGCATTAAAAAGGAATGCTTCACTTACCAATCTCGAGTTGAAGTTTATCATTGAAGAGTAGATATCGAACCCCCACCTCTCTCTCTCTCTCTCTCTCTTACTCTATCTCTCTCTCTCTCTCTCTCCCTCTCTGTCTCTGTCTCTCTTGCTCTCTCTCAAACACTAACTCACCCACACACTCTATCTCTATCTTTTTCTCTGCCCCCCCCCCCCCACCCGTGAAAAATAGTTGAGCGTATAGTATATTGGATGATGAAGAAAGCATTGCAGTACTCTTCGAGAATACTACAGCCTTAGTGGTACACACACAAGCACAACGCACACACGCACAACACACACACGCACGCATATGCACTCCCACACACATACGCGCGCACACACACCCATCCTATTGACACAATTATTCGTTCAAATCACAGCTTGGAAAGCGGTGTTTCTTTCGCCCCACATAATCTGTGCCTACCCTTGGATTTCTCCATATGAATGGGGTTGTGTAATGTGATACAAGACAATCTTCCACCCCTCCTACCAGCATACATCCCTGAAGGCAGGGCCCTAGCCCTGGGGCAGCGTGATCAGTAAGAATGCAGACGTGATCTAGGCCATTGTAACAGATATGAGATAGCTGGGAGGGATGCTCAGCTATGCAGCTGGCAGGCACATTTATGGGTATAGCATTTCTCACTATCCCGTGTACTATAACTCTACATCTACTTTAGATCGTTATAAAGTTGATTGGGAAGGAGTAATAAGAGAGCATTTCTCCATAAAGAATTGCTTAGGAAATGTATTCCTTTTCACTATAAGCTAGACCAGATCATTAACCTATCAATTATTTCATCATAAATGTATAAACCTTCGTCAAGGCTGAATTATAATTGATTTAAACTAATTCTAAATTGAAGTTTAGTTAAAGGAAATCGTTATTTCTGAATGTATTATTTGAAACATTTCCCAATTTAACGGGAGGTTAATATAGGATACTGCCGCAACAGTATGTTTATTGCAACATGTGGGGAAATAACTTTAAAGGTTATGTTATCATCATTAGCCTCATTGCGATCGGTTTGGCTGCATTAGCCTGAAGAATATAAATTGATAACAGCCGGTCTGTACTTTATCGCTTATTACAATAATGTTGATAATGATAAGGATGCCACTTTATACATAACAGGAGCCCAATGCCAATGAATAATACTCCATGAATATTCCCCTTTTCTCTCATTAAATTTGGTAAAATTCAATATCATAGATGTCCTTTATTATTTTGATGAAGATGTTGAATAATCAATATGAATAAAGATATTTTAGAGTTTTGATGTATTTGATGGCTCTGTGAGGTAACCAAATATAATGATTTTGATAAATATACTCTGTGAAACATCTTCTTGCGTTGAGACTTGGTAGATATATAGTACCATAGCCATGTGTTATCCATTCCTGACGTGCAGTCATCCTCACCCCAGTCAATAAGTGCATCTGATGAAGAGAGACGACAACAACATAGCATTCCATAGATGTCATTTGATTTATCCAGCCTAGTCCCACCCCATAGAATTCCAGGTATGTCGTAGAGGAGTATGTGTATGCACACTTATAAAAAGACACTAGGTATTCTGTATATAAAGCGTCTGCTGCATGTGACATGTTCTGTGTTTCCTGTTTTAAGGGGAAACATCATATAGCACATTTTTGGAATGCTATATTTAATGCTGTTCCATTTAATATGTAACTTCATGTTGGTATATCATTGTGTATCCATGGGTGTCGATCTGTCACTGATACCTATTCATCAGGGGGATGATCTATTCATTCATCCCCCCCCCTGAACAATAGGTATTACGTAAGGATCGACACCCATGTGTGTATCTATCATCAGACAGGGCCACATTGCCATTTCCTTTACCACAACTACCACCACCACCACCACCGCCAACACCACCATCAACAACAAGATTGCCTCGTCATTATACCACTAGATTTATCAGGAATCACTATCAGAAATTGAACTCTTTTAAATATAGAGCTCCTTTTAAGAATTTTCTTTAGTTCAAGAGTTATTCCAAATAGTTTTTCAAAAATAATAAAGCAGATGATTACAAATATATTCAAGTAGTCATTGCCTTTCCAATTTCATTATAATGGAGAATGAAAACAAAACCTAGGTCGTTGGTTCGTTACTTTTAAAATCTTGTTCATTTTCGTGCTCCTCATAATCTCCGTTATAAGCAACGTTTCTCTCACAAGAAGTGCTACTTTGTGAAAGCAGTGATGCTGGTAATCTACCTGCTCACAATATTTGGACGCGAAATCTAAACTTTTTTGCTGACGCACCATTTGTCCAAGATACATTGTGCTAGTGCTGCCAAAGCTGATCATTCCCTTTAAAGTGATGAAATTAAAGGTGCATTAATTCGTGTATCGTTTCAGGCAACTTATCAACCATTATAAAGAAAATTACATGTGTATAATATATGAGCAGCCAATCATAAGCTCGAATAATATTGCAGCCGTATACTTTACACACTACACTACACACAAAATAAAGAAAAATCATCCATAAATGAATTTCAGGCACCATGACATTTTAATCAGTGATGACCAATAAAAAGTGATCCAATCCATGCATTCAAACTCTTTCGTACAGAGATGCACAATTTTACGACAGCATGAACTGTATGTGTTACACTTTTTCCAGCAAATTTCATCTGCCAGGCTTTCTTTATAACTTACGAATAAGAAACTAACCAAGACCTTGGTATGAATGTCTTTACATTCTGTCTCACTGATATCCAATATTGAGTACTATCCTGGCCATGACACGGTTCGTTCCTTTTTATGGCATAACCTAAATTGAAAGATGATTATCTGAAAACTCCTGTACTATAACTAAAACTGATAAAAATCCTACATTAAAAATTGATTATCAAAAGATTATCTGATATAATTAAACTGAATCACAACAAATTGTGTGATTTTTAAAACATACCATATAAAAATAAATGTTACTTCCTTATTGAACTCTGAACTTATGACACTAATTTGAGTAAACTGAACCGAGTAAAAAAGAAAATTGTTTAAAGCATCATTAAGAACACTATAATATTGGTGTAAACGAATGAAAAGTAAAACAGTTACAAATGCTTTGATTTCTTTTCCTTTTGCTCGTATCCAGCACTTGTAAATGACTTAAACTTTCTTCTTATTTCTCAATCAAGTACCTTTCTGAAAATATATCCACTTTACGAAAATCTAAAGAAACAACAAAGCATTAAAAGAAATTCGATATACATATATACATAGGCCAGAAAGTTACTCAACGAATAAATTGAATAATAAATTTCTGTTTGTTTTTGCAATAACTTTGTCAAACGTTTGAAAAGAAGAAAGAGCACGAAGATATTAAACCGTTTACATTTACACTCAATAGAACATCATTACGATCACAATGATGAACATATAACATTCATTTTCACATCTTTCGAAGGTTACAAGCTTGATATTCAATAAAAAGAGAGAAACAAAAAGTTCCCTCTAGTTCCTTTTCTCCCTCTCTCCCATTTAATCATACTATTTCTCCAAACAACAAATCCTTAAAAAATTAAATACCATAAGTAACACTTTCAAAGTACAGTTATTCACAAAAGCAACATCAGCCGTCATAATACTGATAGCAAAACAAGACTATATAATGCAAGTGAACATAAAGCAATGCATCGTAGGTGAGTGTTACATTTCTACATCGACCAACAACAATGCGCAGTAAATTATAATATCAACGTGTAGATTAATCACACCAGAGCAGCATGTATACATTCCAATCACCCCTCCTGACCCCCCCCCCCCCCACAACCCCCTCCTCCTCTAAGATGTACGTGGAAGAGTTCAAGACTACCTCTTCGTGGTAAGGAATTGCAGCGTCGTAAGTGATGAAGAATACAGACTATAATTATTATCATCATCGTCAAAGTGATTGTAGTATAAAGCTATATCGGCAAAGTTGCCTGGATATTATAAAAAATATAGATTATAAAAATCTAAAAACATATGAACTTCTATTGGTAAAAAGCAGTTCATCAAGGTTGCATAACTCCTACAAAAGTGCACATGTCCCCGAAGAACAGTATAATGCATAAAACATATATTATTTGAAAGCTTAAATATTAGCATCCAAACTATAATACTCTGTATGGGACTTTATTTAGTACATTACGGTGTATGCAGATCAAAAATACTACATTAAACCTGGATATGACTATTTCATTAACAAAAGTCTCACAAATAGTTATTACTTTTTTCCGGAAGCAGTGGTGTATCATTCAAATGAGATATGGTTGGGAAAAGTGCATACAAGGGAATTTCTTCAGAAGAATAAGAGCTTTTGCCATTCTCATGAAAACAAAAGATGGGGCACTTTTGTTTTCATGAGTATTCTTCGATATACCCTCCAGCTTTTTTAGTCCATGACCTTAAAAAACCTTTATCGGAGTTGAGAATGTTATAAGAGCTCATTATTTAAGAGTGGTGCATTCTTTAGCATGTTTAGTAACTAGCAAAATCTCAAAATACCTTTAAACCCGTCTAATTTATAATCTTCTTTTCTTTAATACCATAATTATGTTATGAACGTAATTATCTGATAATATATCAATTTGAAGTTAATTTTAGTTGTAGTCATTCCTATTCTACATGGTTTTGACCTGTTAATAACAGACCAGTAAGAAAATTGGGGTACCGAGATAACAAAAAAATGGGTCTGACATTAAGGGCATGGTCGTAAGTTCTACTCCTAAATGGACCTATGACAGAACGTCAGCTATCTCTACAGCATATGATGTGAGATCCTACCTAGATTATCATTTGACTCAATGATTACAGGAGTGTATGTCTGAGACATGGGTCGACGCTGGGAGGCAGAGCGGGTGAAGCGACTGGCACCATAGCCTTGTGAGTAGATGTCACTTGAAGGCCCTGGGTAGTACTGGGACACTCTCGAAGGGGTTGCTCTGTAGTGCTTGGGGCGATTGTAGGTTCCATAGTAACTCCCAGTGCGTGCCAGATAGTCGCGGGATGCGTAGTAATACGGGTCCTGTTGCTTCAGACCAGTAGTATTTCCCAGGCGGGCCATGGTGTGTGTGTATGAAGGGGGTGGCCTCAGATTGTAGGCGTTTGACAGAGACTTCCTTGGTGCCATGGTCTGTGGGACGAAGAAATCCTTCCTTACGCTCTCATAGGCCCTCTGTTGGTACGATGGTACAACGGAAAGACCTCGAATATACTGGGACGATGCCCAAGCCCTGTTGGAACGAAACTCTGCGGTTGACTCATGAGGCAGACTATAAGATGGTGCAGGTACTGATCGGGATCGTCGCTTACGACGAGGGGTCACTGGTGTGTAGGTTGGATCGTACAAGCGGCTTGAAGAATAGGCCATTCTTATTTCCTCGTGCGAGTAGATTTAAGACAAAGTCAATCTACAAGTCTACGAACCCAATCAAAGTAATTGTTAAAGTTCTCAAATTCTGCCGATCTTGAGTTTGAATAAGTGCCAATTAAGTAATTTCCGTTTATATTGTTGGTTATCAAGAAACAAATGCAACACATTCAAAGAGTCAGTACATATAAGACGAGTCAGTATTGAACACAAACACACACGAAGCTGCCAGTGAGTAAGGGATGGGCATAAACTACCAAGCGATAACCATTCCAATGCCGCGCCTGCATCAAAATCGGTGTTATCGCGTCTCCCTTTCTTTCTTTGTCTTTCTCTCAGTGCGTGCTACAGCTTGCCTACCCTATAGCATCCGATGACATTTATGACTCGGTGAGGGGTATAGACAGCAATACCCTCTTTGACATCTGATGAGAGGATGGAATGAGCACAGGGACGAACTCCAGGGTGGGGGTGCAATCGTGACAGCATACCAACAGCCTTTATATAGCTACACTTCGGCGACCAGGCCAGGCGCCACATGCCAACACTATGTACAATCGCGCTGCTATGCATAAGATTGGTATATAGGTTCTAACAAGAAACTATGTTACATTTTATCTCAGATTTAATGAGTTAGGGTAATATCATTAGCGTTTTTGAACGGGCAAAGGTGCAGTTTGATTCCCTTGACAAAATTGAAACCAAGAAGAAAATACATGAGATTGAATTATATTTAATTATTTAAAAAAAAAATCTATTCAATTTAACTCAATTAGGTGAGCAAGCTCAATAACCATGAATTTTACTCTTAAAAGCTGATACATTACTCGCAAAATAGTAGTGAAGAGAGAAGGAGGAAACGGGGTTCATGTGGATCCAATAGGTAAATCAATAATTTGTTTAATATATAATTTAGAAGCTTGAAAAAGGAGGAGCGAGGGAGTCATACTTTCTACGTCAATGAAGATAACTTAGATTGAATTAAAGTGTATTGTTATTCGATTGACTCAGAGGAAACACGAAGCAGATCCACTTTTTACATGTACACAAACATAATGTAAATCTGCAGTGGAAATCAACTTCAGGGAGATAGTCAACCGCTTTTTTTTGGATAGGAAACCAATGACATTTCCAAAATAATCATCATGAAATTACAAAGCAAACATATAAATCCTTTTTTTTTTTTGGGGGGGGGGGGTCAGTTATACCATAATGTAACTGATCAAAAAACGCTTTCCCGGCGTCCAAACGGAAGTATAAATAAACAAACAAACAATAAAGCAAACATGAAAGTAAAAAAAACAAACAAATACTGCTTTGTGATTTCGGCGTCGTACTCGTCAAATAGTGAATGTATATAGTTCAAAAGACAGGTCATGCGCCCTCATCAGTCTGTCATAGATGGAATACACGCAGCAAATAAACAAAACCCTCAAAATGGACACTCTCTATTCTTCAAAATGTTCGTATAAAACGTCAATGAAAAATATAATATATATATCAAATTGAAGGAAATTAAATACTCTACCAACAATAATCAAGATAAAAGTTTGAACTTTCATGCCTGGCTGGGCACATTCATTTAACCGTTATAATGTCTGATTAAGAAAATTGTGAAAATAGAGCTATCCAAATGTTAATGAACATTAGACATCTGAAAATTATTTTGGTTCAACAATGAAAACAAAGAATGAGAAACAATGAGGAGGTTTGAGCTCTGGATGACAACTTTAGTCTCTAAAGGACTGAGCGGTTTTACCAAGTATTGTCTAGATGCCCCTCCTTTTGTGTTTCTCGTGATATTTTTGTCATTGTTTTAATTTGACTCTACAAGATGGAAATGTTTATCATGCTCATTTACATTTTGATGGCCAGATGCCAAATTTTTGAAATTTCAGAGACTTATTTATGGTTAAGCGGCTATATTCACTCATGCGTGTATGGTATGATCCATATTGCATATCATCCAGGGGCGGATCTAGCTTTTTGCTAAGGGGGGGGGGGGTTTGACCAAAATAATGACAATGCGGAGCATCGTCCACGAGCCGCGAAGCGGCGAGCCGATTTTTTGGGGGTGTTTATTTGAACCCCGTAAGTGATGTTTTCCTGGCATCTATTAACACAATGGAGACCATAAAAAGCAGTGCATGATAACGTCTTTTTAAATCAAGTAACAGTTTAATACACAGTTATATCCAGAGTTATCATGTGTTTGGTTAAGTTACCAGATGAGTCGAATATCTTCTCACAATATTTGCACTTGAAAGAGTTTCTCTCCAGCGTGCGTTCTTTTTTCTTTCTTTTTTTCTTTTTTTCCTTCTTTTTTCTTCCTTTTTTTTTTTTTTTTTTTTCCGGCCGCCCAAGGGGGGGGGGGGGGGGTTTAAACCCCCTAAACCCCCCCGTAGATCCGCGCCTGTCATCAAACAGAAGATTAATTTGTGTTTGGTTTGATAGTGTGGACGTTTATTCAAAATATTTATTTGAAAATCTTTATTATAAATGGGGGCCACTTTCTTATTTTGCGGAGTCTATATAATTATATATATATTATATATATGAGAATGAGAATGGGAATCAGAATATCGATGAGATCGAGTCTACGGAGCTTATATAAAATTACATACATTTTATATAAGTAGCATCTAAAAGAATCTGAAAAGCAATATTTCTATAATAGATGCTCAACATACAGATTATTAGTTAACTCCCACACTATTTGCAGGTTCGTTCTATAGAAAAAAAAATGAATGAGTGGTAGCAGGGGCGGCGATCCCGGGGGGGGACGGGGGGGACACGTCCCCCCCTCAATTTTTTTAGGGGGAAAATTTGAAAAAGTGCAAACAAAATTGTATAGCATATACTGAATAATGACTGCAATACACTTTTAGGCTCCGGAGGGCCCAAGAGTGCAGCGTTTACTAATAAAATTGCAAAAAAAATTCTCGCTCGGTCGCTACGCTCCCTCGCATAACATCCTTGTAAAAAAAAAAAAATCGCATTTCGTCCCCCCCCCCCGGTCATAAACAGACCCCCCCCCCCCCCCACCCGTCATTTTGTCTCAGAGTGTGTATATAGGTTTAAATGAAAAAGTAGCTCCCAACAACAAGAACAAGAGTGGAACACCCCCTCCTAAAATTTTGTTTAAAAAAAAAAAAGGAGCGGCGATGGTGGTGTGCGGGTTCATGTAGAGCATACAATTTTACCTCCTCTTCATGTTGTAATAATCATCTGTGAGTACCAAGAAAAAGATTACAGGTTTTAAGACCTGTTAAATAAAAGTGGGAGCTGCAAAAAGGGATATTAAAGCCGCAAGCTTTACTGAACTTGGTAATTAGATATTATTGGCTTATAGTGCCAGGCCATTAGCGTAGAGACGGTGCTACCGGGGGCAAGGGGCATAGCCCCTACACGTTATCGAAGAGGCCTATACCTCGAAGTGCCATGTCTACTTGCGATATGATGCCCCTTTTCACATAATATGATAGAGTACCCATTCCTCTCATAGTGACGGGCTCCCAACTTTTACAAGCGTAAATACCACCCTTTTCTATTCTTTTCGATGCTAACAATAATTTGACCCTTCATTCACTCTTAGAAATATGTTACATTATTAGAGCCTTTAAGTGCGCTATATAAATCTTGTTCCTTATATTTCAGAGCCCCAAGTTTTTTTTGCAGTGGAACCTTTGTACTATAGGTTCTTCACAGACTTTAACACAGACTCTCTTGAAGGGGTAGTTGAGTTCTGTTTTCAGAACGCGAATGCCTTCAAAGTGCATGGTTATTGCTCTTATTCTTATCTATGACATTTCTAGTGCCCTTTTAGACCCTAAAATTGCTAATTTTAGACCCAAAAATTTGTGAAATTTAGCAAATATAATAACCAATTCAGCTCTACTTTCCCAACAAAAAACGGTGCCCGTTAATTAATT
>JAVYIG010012068.1:0-56121 GCA_035222895.1 Strongylocentrotus droebachiensis | reverse complement strand
CATGGAGATATGTGAAGAGGGAAAAGAGAGATATGGAGGGGAAGAGAGGGGCAGAGAAAGAGCTAATAATGATGGTGAAGAAAAGAAATAAGGATTCAAATGAGAAATGAGAAGAAAATGGAGAGTGGGCAGAGAAGAAAATAGAGAGAGGAAGATGGGGGGGGGGGGGAGGAGGAAGTACAAAGAAAGTGGGGAGATGAAGAAAGAGATATATAGAAAGAGAGAAAGGAAAGTGAAAGGGAAAGAGAGAGAGAGAGAGAGAGAGAGAGAGAGAGAGAGAGAGGGATGGGTGGGAGGGGGGGGGGGAGAAGCAGATAGGGATAGGAGGAAAGAGACAGACGGGCGGGGGGGGGGGGAGAGGGGGAATAAAAGATTGGTAATTGAAGAGAAAAAAAGAAGAGGCAAAAATGACGGAATTAAAATGAGAGGAAAGCAACCAAGGATCAAAACATATACAGCAAGAAAATGAGGGGAAAAAATAAACAGAGATGTTGAAAGGGTTATCAAAGTGACAAGCTAGATTTTCAAAAGGAATGAAAGAAGGTGAAAAGAGGCATTGAAAGAAGACAAAAAGTGGGGGATAAATAAAAAATTATAAGCAAAAAGAGAAGGGGAAAGGTATGACAAGATTTTATAAAGAACCATCTGAAAAAACACGGGGAGGCGATTGCGTTGCAGTGACGGGCGTTTTTATTTAGCGAGCAGCGTCATAGTTTGAGGGGGATATCCACCTCATAGTAATATCTCTATCGGTATGTTTTTGCAGGAGTTGTGAAATTGGATTATAAAGCTATAGAGATGTCAAATTTGAAAGGAGGGTGAATTTGAATCAGTAGGAAAATGTATGAGGGTGTAGCATAATGCATGAATAAATAGAAGAAAGATACCAAAGGGAAATTGTTAGTGTATATTTTATGAGGGGCTTTTCCCTAAAACGTAAGAAAATAAAGCTGATTATATGGAATGAGTCTGATTTTTGTTTGGTGTGTGTAAGGGATGTATATGGAATTGGATGGAAATGACAAGGGAAAATAGGAGGGAGGGGATGGAGGGGAGGGGAGGGGATGGAGGGGAGGGGAGGGGAAGGAGGGGGGACCGGCAGGAAATGGGCACAGTTATGCCTGTACCTCATATTATGTCTTTGTAATACATCAAGTTATTTTCAAATCACGAATGAAATCAAATATAAGTATGGGAATAAAATTGCCTAATAAAGTGTAGGTTACGTTTATTAAACTGCACTAAAAAGACAAATATTTTGTCTAAAAGGGTTCACAGCATACCTTCTTCATATTCCAACTATTATTTGCATTAGCAATACAATGCTGTGTATAAATTGTCCCAATGGGGAATTCTTGCAATCTTGGAAATCCTTGTGAGCATATTCTTAGCAAAACATGTTTTGTATTTGTACAGAAACTGTGACAAATACTAAAATGGGATAGAGAGAAAGACAGGCAGTTCTAAGAAATTTAGAAAGTATTTTTTTGAGAGACTAGGCATAGAGTCGATGAAGGAAATGAAGAAGGATAGAGCACGACGAAGGAAAGATAGAATGAGTCGTGGAGGAAATCATTTGTCATCACGCTCTGTAGCTTCACCTGGACCTAGCTTCCCTGTTTGATTTCCTAAGCCCCGCAATCATTGTCGAACCCCCTTCATCAAACCCAAGGTCGCAACCTCTCTTCCACCTCTCTAATTTCATTTCATTCTACCAATTGACGCTATTACTCATGTCATTCCTCCCCTAACTTCCCCTATTGCCCTGTCGACGACGCTCAGTCCCACCTTTGGTTATACCATACCTTTGCCTTGAATAGTTTGTCGATCGGTGGAATGACTAAGAGAATGTTTTTCCACGTTCCCCTCCCTCCCTCTCCCTCTCTCTCTCTCCTCTCTCAGGCAAGTTTCCTTCATTTCCCTACCCCCCGTTCCCCCTTTCCTGGTTGCCGCCGTGATAATCACTTCTGATTTTGTTTTTTTCTCGGTTGCCAGTTCGATCAGTGATTCATGAATGTGACAGGAAATGATTGCGTCTTCTTTTTCGTTGGAAATACAAATGTCAGATTTAGTCAGGATTGGAGCGTGTCATGTAGTTTTATTTGGATTCTGATTTGGTCAGGGATGTTAAATAAAGTTCTTTATGATTGATTAATAATCATGTTCGTGCCCCTTAAGTCAGCTATGTAAAAAGTAAGCGTAAAGGAGAAAGAAACATGAATGAATAATTTTGATCATGTAATCAAAACATTGATCAAAAGTTGATTAAAAATCAATCGTACAATCTTCATGAAGTGTATTTCAGCGATATAATTTTTTAAAGTTCTTACCCACAGATGTCTTTGTATTAAAGGAATCTCTTTATTTAATCTTTAGGTTTTAACAATTTGTAGTAATCATGAGTAATTTCAGGTTTATTGCAAACAAACACCAATCAAAGTATTTCTTCTCCTCTAAAGGGATTAATTGTGGTTTGTGCAATTCTGACCATGACATTGCAAAGAAATATCAAAATCACTATATCCATTGATCTTGAAACCCTATATTTTATGGAAAGAACATCCACAAACAAACAAAACAGTGTCATTATTGTATGAAGCTTGTTAAAATAGCACTCATAGATCTCTTTTATGTTAATTTGTGAATTAAAACTTCAGGAGTTTATGTAGAAGAACAGTGGAAGACACCAAACTGCATTAGGAAGTTATAAGTTCACATCTACTAAAGATCGTTCCCTCCGTAGCTTTCCCTTTATCCTCTCCTTCACCTCTCTCTATAATCCCTCTTTACCATTTCCCTACCCCTCATCCCTCTATAAAGCTCTCCATCTCTCAAACTACCCTCATGTCACTGTGTATAATCCCTGAATCCCTATCCATACTCCCCCAAATGCCCTCCCTCCTTCTCCTACCTCATCCCTACTCAACCTCATGCCTCCCCATTATCACCTTGCCATTCCCCCTACTCCCATCACGCTTTGCTATGATCCCCATGCCCTGCCCCTCACCCACTCAGCCCTCTCGATAATCTCTCATTGCAGTTTCCCTGCTTCCCCTTACCCTCTACATAATCCCCTACCCTTTCTCACCCCTCTACATGATCCCCTGCTCCCTCTCACCCCTCTTCATAATCTCTTACCCCCTCTCCCCTCTCCCCTCTCCCTAATCCTACCTCCCCCTTTCTCTAATCATACCTCCCCCTTACCCCCTCTTCCCTTCTCCCTAATCCTACTTCCCCCATTACCCTTGACAATAATCCCCCTCCTATCCCTACCAAGACCATCCCATACCCCTCCCGACCCATTTCATAATCCCCTACCCCCTCTTTCTCCACTTCCCCTACTTCCCCTTTACCACTCTTTAAATCCCCCATCCCCTCACCCCCTCTTCATAATCCCCCTCTCTCACCCTAACCCATTCATCTGTCAATCATCTTTCCCTCCTAACCGAGGCGGGATATGACCATCACCCGTAATGATAATTTATCTTGTCATCCACAATTCTATTGATTTTTTTCTTCCAAGATTTTTTTTCCTCGTCCTCTCCCGGACCGCATCATCTTCTATCACCTCTGCTCTCCCATCTTGTGAGTTTGATGGGATCGTGACCATGAGCTTGATTAGTACGTCTTCTGGAGCATTAGTAGCCTAAGCCTCCAATTCCCATGTACAGAAGCCGTATCCCCATGAGGATTGGTATTTCACGTGCTCTAGATCAGAAAACACAGTTAGAACAAGTGATTAATGTTCTGTCCTTATCTTTGTACATTATTTTGCAAAGTCATAGTGATTTTGTCCTCATTTCTATACATGATTTAGCTAAATAGTAGTAAGAACAAATAATGAGGATAGGATTTTTAAGTCTAAAGTGCCCTCTTGAAATGAAATACCAGTTTTGAAATTGTAAAGTTAGATACCGTCGGCTATGTGTGAGAGGGCTATAAGAACAATGTACAGTTCACCTTGGTACCTTTTGACATGCAGGTGGCAATATATTGGAATATTGTATCAAGATAAACATAGAACAAGGGAATTAGAGCAACATCCAAAAAGAGAATTATCTTACAAATTCCTTGATTAACAAAAGTAAGTAAGAATAAAGGGAAATACAAGTTTGTACATTAATTGAAGACACAGATCCAAGAACTAAGTCCAGTACACAGCAGGGTGGTAGGTTTTTATTCGACGGACAAAATTGTTAAAAGAATGCTATCGATGAGAAGGCGATTCTGTGCAATGTTTCATATATGACATATACCATTTATCCATCTCTTTCATCCTGTAATGGAAACCTCTTGATATGAACATTTACTGACCAATTTTTGTTTATGGTATCACTAAGGTCATATTTTTTTAATTTTTTGGAAGAAATAGATGGAAAAAAAGATATCTTTTATAGAACTCATTCCGCAGAATCTCCCTGAAGTGAATATAGTTCCATCATGCTCTGTACATTAACATCAATTTGATCAATATCATTAAACTTTGAGAAAGATACAAAAACGTCTCCTGATGGTATTAAGCCTTTGCATCCCGCACCCTGATATCCTTATACTATTTATATAATGGTAGTCATGATCAGCGGGTAGAGGGTTAATGAGATATTCCACCTGCGGATCGCTGCTTCCTTCTCCCGCTTTCACCCCGCTCTACCTGGCAGCGGGGAAGCATGAGTCATCTTTGTCTCGAGCGCGCGATGCCGTCGTCACCGACACTTTCGCAGGCGCTTGATGGCAGTTTCACAGGTAGCCCACAGGCCACGCACCCAGCCATAATTCACTATACAAACGACGCTGCCAAAGAGAAAAGGAACCAGCAACTCGCGCCCTCCCCCAATTTTCCACTCCCTCATCTAGGCAGCCCAATGCAACCCTCATCCGTTTTCCGTCATCCCCGCTGTCGTCGGTGAGAGGAAATTAATCATTATGTTATTCCCTTTCTGGAGGGCAACTCCTACGTCTGCACCTCTGCCAAACCTCTCTTTTCCCTCTTATGGAATGTCATTGCCCCCTTGTCTACCGGTCCTGGTAGATGGCAACTGGTAGTCGTGTACCCCTCTTCCGGTAGAAAGAATGCATCTTCCCCCCTCATCACTCTTCCAACTGGTAATAATGTTCTAAAACATGTGTCATCATCCTTCCAACCATCAATCTCATGTATTTGCTCTCGCATTAACTCATCAAAAACCCTTTTTTCCCCATTTTTTGTTCGGTGCTTGAGTCATTGTCAGTGTTCCAGTGCCATGTTTTATAAAATTTGTCATCAATGAAATTTTACAATAATTGATAAAATCTACTGAAATAGTTTAATTTGATTGACTGTGAAGACATTTGTTGTACAATTGTGAAACCTTTTACTGATAATAAGTTACATGAAAGAGAGACCATACTTGCTAATCAGTAGCTGTATCATTTGAGAAAATTAGAAAAGTCCACTTGGAAAGTCAATATTTTAATGTAAGTAAAATAATGATTTATTTTATTTAATGTTTTTATATATAGGTCCGTTCATTTTGCTCCCAATTCCCTCATCCATTTAATGTTTGAATTGCAAACACAGTATGAAATACATAATATTGGAAGGAAAATAGTTAAAGATAAGCTGTAGAGAATTCCATCATTTTATATTAGGTAATTACATAATGTAACCCAAAAGCGCAATATCTGAAACTATGATTTTAGGATAAAATGTGTAACCTGCTCAATTAGGTACAAACTCTCATCAGCCTTTTTCTTAATTTCATATAAAAAAGCCACCTTTTATCACCTAAATCATGAGTGGTATAACAAGAGAGAATAAACTGCTTTTAAGTAATCACTTTATATTACTTATGTCATTAAACTGCTGGAACATTAGATTAATTGCCAAAATCATTATGATTTAAATGATCATGCATGCTCTAATAAATTGCCCATTACATTAAAACTGTGTTCTTCTAACACCAGTAATATACTATGTGCTTGCTGCTGAGCGAATTTATCACCAATCCTCGTAATCACGTATTGATGTGTTTTGTGATGGAAAATGACGAGTCGCCGGAATCTGGTGATGAAGGATGACTGATGCGCAACATGCTCAGATCAGAAGCAGCGGGGGGTATGAAGTGGATGAAATGAAGGGGAGGGGGCAGTAATGTTGCGCTGTTGTTATGCTAGATTAAGATCGACTCTGAGCAATTGGCGGTCTCTCTGTGATGAATTTTGCTTGCTTGTCAACTTAATTTGGCGTTGATGTGATTGTATTTAGTTTTATTGGGGATTAGGTTTGATGAAATGGTGTGAAGGGGAACATTGATGTTTCTTAATTTACTAATTGCTTCTGTTGAAATTAATTTGTTTTAAAACATCTTTATAGCACAAAGGAGGCGGGGCAGAGAGAAGGGTAGAGTGTGAGGATCTGAAAGTAACAGGAGAGCAGAGACAGAGATAAAGAGGGGGAGGGAGGGGGGAGGGGGGAAGCTGTTTCGATAGATTTTGCCAAACTATCATTAAGCTTTACTAGTATGCTTTCTATATATTGTGACAATAATTTTGGTAATCATTATCACTATTTAAACCATCAGCAACGACATTGCCACCACCTCCCCCATCATCGTGAATATCACTATCAATCCCACTATTAGATTCACAATCATATTCACCATCATATTCACCATCACCATCATTATCACAAGCAACAGTACCATCACCATAACCACTGCCATCACAACACCACCATCACCACCACCTCTTTCAGCACTAAAACTATTACCACCACCACCATCTCCACCACCACCACAACCACCACCACCACCACCACCACCACCACCACCACCACCACCACCACCACCACAACCACCACCACCACCACCACCACCACCACCACCACCATCTTCACCATCACCACCACCACCACCACCACCACCATCTTCACCACCACCACCACCACTTCCAACATCCCCACCTCCCACCATTCCCACCACCCCTTCTTTCTACCCATACACCAATCTCCCCTCCTTATCCCTTCAAATCCCTCTCCTCCCAACCAACATCCCTCTCCATCCCCCATCATTAATAACTAGGCAGAGCCAAAGCCCTTGTACATTTCTCCTTCATTATGCAAATTGATTTCTAATTTTCTCATCGAACTGCCCCTACAACCTCTAATAAAAATGTATTCCATCTCTTTCTCTTGCATGATTTCACTTACATGTTTTTCCATCTCATAGACTCTTGTTTTTCTCCTCGTCTTCCATCTCCATTTTTTCTCGTCGTCTTCCATCGTCCTTCTTAGAATGATTACCCTAACCTTGGGTAGATGAGTAATTTAATCGCTCATTCATGCATTGCCAAAAAACAAGTCTTTATTACCTTCGCAAATACTCGGATCAATACCACCCCATTATTTTTTTCTCAACGATGGACGAACGAAATTGGACTTAGATTAGAGTACCATCCATACAATGTAGCAATCGTGGATTTGCCGTTCTAGTTTCCATTTTAAGATCCATTCAGGCATGCTTACGTGCTAAACCTTTTTATTACTGTTTCATTGAATACCGTAATTAACTGGTGTTTTTCTGCTAGAGACTGGATGCAAACTGGTCAGAATTCTTTTTTGTATAAAGATACTTGTTTGTAGCTTCAACATAGATTGTGCAATTAAACATATTTTGGGTCCATAAGTTACCAAGGCAGGAGATTTTCTAAAGAGTTAACAGCTTTTATTATCCCAGCCCCCAGCTTTTCATACTGGAAATATAGCATCCCCAATTTAACAATTATTATCTGTAACATTTTCAGACTCTTTATATTATAAAAACACATGCAGAGAGGAAATTGGAAAGAATCGTGATACATATTTTCCATTTGCTGTAAAAGGCTTAGAAATTAATCATATTTCTTTTAAATATCAATTCCACTCAACAGTTACATCATTTTGATTTTCCCAACCACCCAATTCATTAAGGCAACTTTTGAAAGAAGGTTCTTAATTTCCTCCACATCTATCAAATTTGTAATGCTCTTCCAGCACTGGTGTAAAGCCTGCATTCAGGTTGAACTGCTCATAATGCCTTTGAGGGAAAGAGGGAAACCAGGCATTTGTCTGTGACGGCACGATGTGTAATTAGCTCGGGAGTGAGAGAAGGGAAAGTCTGAAGGTGGACCACAAACAGAATTGGTGTCGCCTAAGTGGGGGAGATGAAATAACAGACATTAATCTCCATGAATTTCCTCCACACAAAAGCCCCAAATTGAAAAAGCATCTGCACTTTCATGTAACTTCCCTCTCGCCCCCATCTCCATATCTCATCTACATCAAATAGTACAGATAGAGAGTGTGGCATATTTCAGGGATATGAATTAGCTAGATTTCGAAAATGGAAAATGCCAATGTGAAATTGATTTATCGCGAGATTCCAGGCCTCGGCGGGATCTCTCCGTTGTGGTATCGCGACCGGCTTTCAAAGAAATTGAGGAGAGATGAATTCATGGTTTAGTGCAAAATGGTTTGGTATAGTCTGTGAATAAGATAAGAGTTCCATTTATCAATGCGAAATGCACTTTAGGAAATATATCACTTTGTGGGCTTTTAGTACAAGAGCATCGGTATTATTTTATTCTCTTTGCAGCTTTGTTGCGGTTTTACTCTGTAAAAGATTTTGTTTTTCTTCATTGACCTGGCTGACCCTATGCAGTGTTTTTTAGGAGTAGAAAAGCCAGGATTTTATCAGTATTCATTTGTTTATCTTGAAATAGCTAACACTGTCACTGTTATACTATGTTTCAACTTCATCTTCCCATGTTATTCTTGTGGGCCTGTCCTTTCATCTCGTTTCCCTTTCCATCTTGTTTTGTATTGCGGTAGTTTTCTATTCCAGTAGGAAGAAATCACTCTTCTGTTTTGGCCATATGTTTCAGTTTTCAGTTTACTTCATTCTTTATTATATTTTCATCTTTATTTTAAGCAAGCATTTATTTATTTGAATCAAATGTTCATTATTTGTAGAGAAAAAATTAAACTTATTCCTTACTCATTTTATCTTACTGCAAACAGGCTATTTCCAATATCTCTCGCATATGCTTACCGAACTTGGTGAAATCCCAAGTCAAATGTTTTTATTTCCTCTTCCAACCAATTTTTAGTCTTTCTTTGAATTTTCTTTCTCTCTCAACAAGAGTATCAAATTTTGTCTGCTGTTGTAAGATGAGATATTAGTTCATACCTTCTCTTGCACTCACTGTTAAATTCCAACTCAAATGTATTTTGGGGGGTTTGCTCTTTCCGTCTCATATCTTGGCTTCATTTGACATTCTGTCTAGCTGTCACCTTTGCTATGGGATTGAGAAACTAGTTCCTCTATTGGGTAACAGAAAGACATTAACTTTGCGTAAAAAGGATATGATTTAACGTCCCTTTACCTCTCAGCAGATGAGTTCTTGCTTTGTTATCGTGCCAGCTTGTGAGTAATAGAAGGATAGCCGTTGGTAGTAAGCTGTGACAGTCAAATTGGCAACAATTGCATGTTGATAAGGTCAGAAGGCGTTGTTGATATATTGTCCGATCGGAGGCAGAAGGGCGTTAACTTATGTTGTTTATCGGAGAGTTAACACCCTTTTGCGTCTCGGGAGATGGTTTGGAGTGTTAAGGTGTGCTTGGCAGTTCACAAGTGATTTCCTAGCAACTTGGAAAATGAGGGGGATGGATTTGGAAACAAAATGACTTTGAGAGTTAGGGGGAGAGATGGAAGAGGAGATAGGGAGAGAGAGAGAGAGAGAGAGAGAGAGAGAGAGAGAGAATATCATACAAGAGGAAAATGGAAAAGATAGAGAAAGGTAGCTAAGAGAGTGAAAGAGAGACAAACCGGATAATAAAATGAAGAGTAAGAGGGGGGGGGGGGGGGGGGGTGCTTGTGAGAGAGGGTGAAGTATTACCCTACAACAGAAAAAATAAGGAGATATTGTACAGGAAACACAACAAAGGGTGCCAGAGAAGGAGAGAGAGAGAGAGAGAGAGAGAGAGAGAGAAAGGGGGGGGGGGTGGAATGTGTGCTTGTGAGAGAGGGTGAAGTATTACCCTACAACAGAAAAAATAAGGAGATATTGTACAGGAAACACAACAAAGGGTGCCAGAGAAGGAGAGAGAGAGAGAGAGAGAGAGAAAAAAAAAAGGGGGGGGGGGATGTGTGCTTGTGAGAGAGGGTGAAGTATTACCCTACAACAGAAACAAAATAGGGAGATATTGTACAGGAAACACAAAGGTGTGTGTGAGAGAGAGAGAGAGAGAGAGAATATCATACAAGAGGAAAATGGAAAAGATAGAGAAAGGTAGCTAAGAGAGTGAAAGAGAGACAAACCGCCGGGATAATAAAAATGAAGAGTAAGAGGGGGGGGGGGGGGGGGGTGCAGGATTCGGGATGTAATGATGGTTTTGGAGCATGCCCTTTACACTAAATTAAGTTCCAAGCTACAATCTACAATCAAATTTTCTCCTCTCATGAAATAGCCATCTATCCTGAACTAACGGAAAACACAAAAACAGCAACAACATACCCAAACCCTCCCTAACTTAGACATTCTGAGCTCGTTAAAATGGAATAAACTGCAAGGTTTTGGAGTACATGGTATGTCTGAGAGCCAGAAGGGCATAAAAACATACTGTATAACAAAGATATAATGCCCTACTGGCTCTTAATGGATAATATGTAAGTCGTGGAAGGTCACAGTGTCTTAAGTTTAAAGCAATAGATTCATTTGGAGTAATGAATCAAGTGAAGTGAGATCTATTGAAGGTCCGCAACGAATCTTCACATCGCTACATCACCCAAAAGGCAATAACATTTGGCTTGCTTTCTTTCGTGAAATCTCAGAGAAAGCTCTTCTCATTTTTAACATAGAGAGAGAGAGAGAGAGAGGAGATGAAAGGGAGAGAGACAGAGAGGAGGAGAGAGAGAAAGAGAAAGAAAGAGAGAGGGAGGGAGAGAGAAAAATAGGAATAGAGAGAGAAAGAGGAAGAGAAAGAGAGAGGAAGAGAGAGAGAGAGAGAGAGAGAAAGAGAAAAGGAGATTTTTTTTTCTCGAGTAAACCTTGTCCTATTTTACTTTCACTTTTCATATACTTGAACCGCAACCTTTTTAACTCCATCTATTTCCAGCCTGTGACCGTTCTTTATAGCTCCCAAGAATCTCTCTATATTTCATTTACACTTTTTTTGTGGTTTTTGTCTTGTTTTATTTCTTTATGGATTCTTTGCATCTTATTTTTTGTTGTTCTTCCTTTCTCTCTGAATTAACTGTTTTTCAGACTCCTTCTCTTTACATATCTCATCTTTTCATACCTTGGGGCAAGCCATCTCTTATCTCTCTGTCTCTGATTTGTTCTAAATTTTCTTCAAGGCCTTCTCACATTATTCCCTCAGTTCATATCTACTGTAGACGCCTGTTTCCAAAAATATCTGGCTGTTATACTTTTTTTCTGATTCCCCCTCTTTCTCTCTTTCTTCTCTCTCTCTCTTTTTATCTTTAAGCCTGTCTGTCTGTCTCTGTCTCTGTCTCTGTCTCTGTCTCTGTCTCTGTCCCTCTCTCTCTCTCTCTCTCTACATATCAGCTGTACATACATATACCAGTCTCTGTCAGTTAAATCAGTTCCATCTTTCCCTACCTTTGAAATTTGGCTTGTTATGTATTTTTTTCATGCTCACCCTCTCTATCTGTTTAGTCATGTACCTCATCCTCTCTCTCTCTCTCACTGTGTTCCAACACCCCCTCCCTTATTACCTCTTTTCCTCTATCCTTTCTTTATTCCTTCTTAATTTCTTCTTTCCATCCCACCTCTTTCTTCCCCTCTTTATTCTTTTTTTCTTTTCCTTCATTAACACCTCTCCATCCCCTTTCCCTTTCCCCATCTCTGCATTATTATACACCATCTTCCTCAATTGACCAAGCTGAAGCAGTTTTGATGATACTCTTGGTCACATATGTACTTGCCTCTTCTACACGTCCATCAACGTACACCACATGAATTCTTGTTGTTTATCCAACATGCCTTCCACATGAGTAGGTATGTTAAGTCCAGGCCCTCCGCTAATGTGACATAATAAGGTCAAGCAAGGGTCGTACATTATCGGTCGAGAGTGCCATCAAAGATATAGGCTGTGGCATTTATGAGGCTTTCGATTTATACTTTGAATTACATCCGCACCTCTTGTCCCCTCCCCTACAAAGAAATGTTTCTAAGGTTGACCCATTTGTTAGGTCCTTCTTCCTTGCCCCTTTTCCAAAACTCGACCCCACTTTTCCATCTCCTTGCATTCGCTTTGGACTTTCTCGTGACATCGCAAAGCTCGTGACATGCTGACGGTCTTTAATCGGACGCGACGTCCCCGTGGAACCCTTTTCAAGTCCTCTGCATTCGGAATAACGAGCATTAGCGAAGGCTTCGTGCCTAAAGCATGGCCAGGCATGGACCTGGTACTCCCCAAAGACTTGACAAAGTCAAACTCGGTGTCCAAGTTCTGTTGCTTTGCTTTGACACGACCTGGGGGTGAAAAAGAAATTTAGCAATCACTCTCGGGGGGGGGGGGGGTAGATGGTGGACCTTGAAAACATCACCTTTTGACTCTGTTACCTTTAAAGCAAGAATTAGCAAGTATGACCTTTTCCTCAAATTTTCTAATCAGTTGTCGCCATTGATGCTCTGGCCTTTAACTCTCTATTGTGAATTCATTGACAACCAGTTTGCCTGATAATTATACCAAGTGCAAAAAACTATAAGGGTTGTAGCTATATGTCAGTATGAGTTCATGCTCTTCTTGTATCTCAGTAAATAAATCATACAAAGTGAATGTT
The DNA here is from genome assembly GCA_035222895.1 of Strongylocentrotus droebachiensis. Lineage (NCBI taxonomy): Eukaryota > Metazoa > Echinodermata > Echinoidea > Camarodonta > Strongylocentrotidae > Strongylocentrotus > Strongylocentrotus droebachiensis. The sequence continues at coordinate 43,297 of JAVYIG010012068.1, read as the reverse complement.
GGACTAAAACATGGATGTTATTATAATGTCTCCTAATCATCTGGTCAATCAAAAAGATAGAAGGGGGGGAATTGTGAAGCCATGAAAATACTCATTCATGAAACCATGAGAAGTTTTGAAAAATGGACAGGGAAGGGGCCCTAAAAAGGGGGGTCAACCTTAGAAACCCAAAAAAAACTTATTTGAAGGGTATGGGGGCAAGGGGTACTATGTAAAGCAAGAGTTTTGCATTATAGAAGATTGTGTAGCCATGCAAATACTCATTCATGAAACCAATACAAGATAGTGAAAGAATTTGATAAGACAGCACCCAAAGAAAGAAGCTAATTTGAATGAATAAACTACAGTATTGAGAAGATGAAAATGGAAAACGGGAGAAGGAAGACTGGAGATGTCAACATTGGATAGAAAAAGAGGTGAAGGAGAAGAAAAGGGAAGAGAAGAGCATGAATAATTTCAAGAATAGAATGTAGCAAGAATGTATACAACTCCTGAAAAGAATGTAGGAAGAAAACCTGAAAGACAAGCCGATAGAAAAGCTGAAAGAAAAAGCTGAAGGAAACCTGTGGGATGTGCGGCGTTTCAGGCAAGGTAATTACATTGCTATTGATCTAACTTGAAACCCCTGTATCAACATGTGTGGCGATGATGAATTATTTATACCCAGGGTATTACAGACACATACTACCTCACATCACCCCAAATTATCACATTGTGCAAAACTCTTGTTGTCTTCTCCAACTAAATGTACTTTCTCTCAAGGTAATTTCTATTTTTCGATGTCCCCTCTGCTCCTGTAGTGCCTCTTTGTGTCCTTTGGGTTCTGGTCGTGGCTGTATGGTGTCACTAGAAATTATGGCATTCTGCAAGACTTCTCGCAAAACATTTAGGGGGTCATGGTCCGACCTTTTTTATTTTGTTTTTTTACCACATTGTATTTGTATCGTACTTAGTAACTTCACATTGTTGAGTGGAATACACTGAACTGAACTGAACCAACTGTGTATGGGTACTGGGTGGTTAGTATGTTGAGTCGGTGAGAGTGGAAGAATTCAGACATCAAAGGGTTAAGTATCACTGCATCACACCCTGGAATGACAATGCGTAAAAGATGCCAGTCGAAGAATTGTCATAGTTTCTGTTATTGATAGAAAGGGAAACGATTTAGAAGAATTGATTTAATAGAGTAACAAGAAATATTAGGAGAGGAAAACATAAATGAAGAAATATAGAAGAGAGATTGAGATAAAAGATAAGCAGCTGATGGATTCAAGAATTATAGAGAGAGGAAGAAAGAATAAATTGGAGAAAATTTGGAGAGAAAAAAGAATTCGGAAACGAGAGAAGGGGAAATAATGAGTTGGGGAGAAGGGAGTGGGAAATCTAGAATACAAAGATAGAAACAGAGAAAGAGAGGGAGAGAAAGATAGAAAGAGAGAGAGAGAGAGAGAGAGAGAAAGAGAAAGAGAGAGAAGTAAAACAAGAGAGAGAGAGAGGATTTATATACTCTGATGGAGAAAAAAGTGTTTAAAAGTCCGCTTAACATGCTCGTCAGGAGCCCTTAATCATTACCGATACTAGCTCGGGGTCCTGTCAATTTATCACCGAATCCCTCGATCATTCCCCTTTATATCCCTTCAGCCACCAAGGACCGATCGCTTTCTCTCCCCGATATACTTCTTATTCACTGCGTAATGCCCGCATCCTCGTAACTAGGCGCAAAACAAGGCGAAGATAATGGCTTGTCATAATTGGAAATTGTCCCCCGAGCTAGGCCCTGTCAGGCTTGGGAATTTCCATGTCAAGAAAAAGAAAATGGATGATTATTTTGTTAAAAGATTGTTTTTCAATCTTTTTTATTTGCTTGCGCTGCGATTAGAACTGAAGAGAGTGATGGGGATTGGAGGACCGGAGGCTTGTCGTTGTTCGGTGTGTGGGATTCAGCGGCGATATGTTAACCCATCCAATGTTTATTTGATGAATTAAGGAAGGATTAAGTGGTGATGCGGCCTGTCTTTGAAGAGCAATTTATTGCAAATGAGGTTTCCTCCCTTCAGCATCAAATGCTTTTTGAGCTGATTCTGAGATTTCTTTTTAAATGTCACCAGAGCAAAAAAAGTGTTAAAATAAATTTACTCTTTATAATCTTTAATTCCCTGATTGAGAACCATAAGGGGATTAACTCCTGTACAACTCATATATTTTAATGGGTTTAAACCCTTCTAGGTCTAATGGAAGGTGATCTTACAATTTCAAGTTTATGCTAGACTGGTCCCAATTTGGGAAGTAGTATTACATATTTTATGCATTATTGCACTTTATACAACACCTACGTGGATCCTTGTCATTTGATTGGACGATTGTTGGTCACGTGATATTCAATAGATGGTATATTGCACGGTCGTGCATTTTTGGTTATATGCGCCGTGCATTTTTGGTTATATGCAGACTGCGTACCTCTCAGTCGTGCGCGCGCGTATCCCTGCGTGTATCTGACGCGAAGGCAATCTCAATGTAATCGAGAAGGCTTGACTCCAACTTTAATTTATCTTTAATATAAGGAGTAAAGCATTTTGTTGATTAACGTTCTATTAGATCTTCTTCGATGTTGTATAAAACAAATAATGAATGTTTTTCATTCGTTCATTAGTGCAAATATTTTCATTCGTTGAAAGATTAACGTTAATTCTATTCAACTCGGCTGACGCCTCGTTGAATAGAATGTTAATCTTTCAACTCATGAAAATATTCGCACTATTGAACTCATAACCATTCATTATTTGTATACTATAGTACAGGCTTGAATTATAACAAATGCACTAATTAGTGTTCATTCCGGAGTTGTATGTTTTGAAAGGCCATTTCATATATTATAGTATCTTTGAAGTTAAATGCTGGTACAGGCATTTACTAATGGATGACAGGGAGAAAGGGAGGGAGGGGGAAAGAGATGGGGAGGGAGGGAGGGAGATAGGGAGGGAGAGAGGAGGGAGGTGGGAGAGAGAGGGTGGAGGGAGAGAGAGAGAGAGAGAGAGACAGACATACAGACAGACAGTGAGATAGGGAGAGGGGGAGACATACAGACAAAGAAGCCAAAAGTTAAACCTAGACAGAGAATTAATGTGCACTATTTAAAAATGAATGAGCAGACATCCTTCCAAGAAAAAAGAAGAAGAAGTTTATACTTTCCTTTAAAATACATCCGCATGCACAACCCTGCTTGAAGATCACTAAAGTGCACATGACACGCTTTTGTTTAAGACCACCCCTTGACCTTTAAGAATCAAATATGGATTTATCTGATAGTGGCATTTTAATGGACAATCTGATAGAAATTGATGATCGTAGTATCAAAATGGACGCCATACATCCAACATCATCTTTTTATTTCATCAATGGCAGACGCTTATCAAAAGTGATAAACTACCTTAAAACAACTATAGTGCCTGTCTGCCTTTATTGTCATCAGATTTTGATTTTAATTTCCCCTTTTTTCTTTCTTCTTTTTTTTTGTGGGGGGGGGGGGGGGGGGTTCTAACAACAATATCTACAGAGTGCTTTATATTCTTGGTAGACAGATTGAATGATTTTCAATCAGCGATATGTCTCTTTTTGTTTCCGCGATGATGGAAATCTATGATGTGCCCACCAAAATTATTTAAGTGCACCTGTTTTGAGTTGTATCAATTGAAGTTTATTTGCTGATGCATTTGCCTCTCGTGACAATGTGACAAATGTTTTAACTGACTGGTTGAGTTCTTAAAAAAATGAAGAAGAAAACAATCATTTTCTTAGGGTCAGTGCTCTGTTTTGGTACTTTGAGTCAAAGGATTTTGTTTAATGGTAATTATTGTAATTTCCTTTTTTATCATGCTGTTCTATTTTCATTTGATTGCTCCCTTCTGTGTTCATTTACTTTGTCATCCTTCATTTATTTCTAAATTCCTTTTTTTTTATTTGGCCTTCTGAGCGCACTTTTGATTTAGGTGGTACAGATCTTTCGAACCACTTTTTTGTAATGATAAGATTGATATTTGTCCTTTATCATTCCTCTGACTTAAACAAAAACATCTGTCAACTCTTTATTTACTGCTGACTGAATTTTTAGACGGCCACATTGCTTTAAGTGTATTACATACGCATTGCTTTGTACATGTGAGAATTGTTAACTACGGCTGTCTACTATTTTAATTTTTTTTAACCAAAGCAGGCAAACAGTTGTTTAAAAAACTGTATATTAAGAAATAGCCTTCCTTAAGAAACTCTGTTCATTAAAAAACAACTATATGACTACAAGCCAACAATGATTCGCTTGTTTAAATTCCCTCATCATAATCATCATAATTCTACGCATGTACAAATAATTCTCATTTAACACATTCCTTTTATGGCAGCCTGCCTTAGGGTTATCTAACACAAAAATTCCAATGCTTAAAACATTTCTCATCTCGCCGATGCCACCGCTTGCCCCACCGAAAATCTGGGAAAGAAATGACATAAAACGAGGGTGAAAGGGCCAAAAATGGAAATACCCTGGAGCACGTCAATATGTGAGCATAATTTGACTATAATTCCCCCTAAACGATTATTATTTGTGAGAAAATTTTACAGCTGAGCACATACCCCGCTCACCCCCCTCTCTCTCTCTCTTCCTCATGCTTGTGATGGAGAGTAGTGGACTGGAATTGACAAGCAATACAGGAAATTTACTTAGAAATCTACCAGCTTGTAGATTTCAGTTGGCAAATTTTGGCCCGAGGCACAAAAGTATTGGACGCCGCGTCGCTGATGTATGAATATGAATCTCATGTGCATAGCATTCCTTGTGAGAATACTCGGCATGCATGTTGTATGATATATGTGCCTGTGTTATTCTGCCATTCGTGATGCACATACCTGAGTCAATATATTGGAATTTGCTACATTTTTGGCCTTGATATTTCTCGATTTCTGTGAGTTTTAATCAAGGTTTAACCAGATGATATAATTTCATATCTCAGTTTTCTGAATGAACGGTTCATATTTTTCCAGACCACTATCGAGTAAATAGGTTAAAAATAGCGGAATTTACCTAATATCTCTGTTTAATTTGATATCTAATAATTCAAAAATCTTCCTATTGACGGTTTAACAATTAGCTTAGAAAAGTAGTTGATTGAATCTGTTATCATACAGAATAAAATGCAGTGTTATTGTTTCTTAGTTTATTTGTCTATTTATTGTGGATAGAGATAGAATATTAAAAGATCATGACTCTCATCTCTATTGTCATGAATAACATTGGAGAATAGTACCAGAAATGCTGTTCATTCTCTGAAACTTCAAATAAACATACTCATACAAAATTAAGCAACAAAAAACTATCATATGCCAATGCATCCTGAATGTAATCTCTTAATACGAGGGATTTAAAATCAACTGTTTTATTTAATGTACTACTTCTTTTGGAGTTGAATCCACTCCAAATTATAATGAAATCTACTGCACAGTAAACATTGAAAGTTCTCTTAAGAGTGGATTCTGTTTTTTTACCATGCACAAGCATGGAATCTAAGAATGTGACCTACAAAGTCTATTTCCACTTCTGTAAACATTGGATTCAACTATATTTTGAGCATAAATTCCCCTTCAACCGAAGTGATCTTTAATGGCTCCCTCACAGTCTACTTCCACTCCTTTAAAGAGTGGATTCCACTCTAGTTTGAGCTCAGTTTCACTCCAAAACAAACATATCCCCCCAAAATTGTACATTTCCACTCCTTTACATTTAGGTCACAGCATAAATCTCTAACTTTTGCATTTTCCTCTATACTTAAAGGGGCTGTAGCATGGGAAATACTGGTTGGTTCTTTCTACGTCTTCTTTTGGACAACCGCATGTAAATGGATGGACTTGATTAACTGGGTCAGTGCGCGCTAGCGTTCGCAAAACAGACCAAAGTTCTCCTCACTTTTCGGTTTTGCGTGTGTTGCAGGCGCGTGAATACGTAGGCCTACTGCGGTCGCGTTGTCCGTAGTCGTATTATACCCGATTTTCCCCAAGTGGGCCTCAGGAAAGATGCATAGTTTCGTCATGCTACAGCCCCTTTAATCAGCAACGATATCCAGAAAACGATATAATGTATTCATTTGTCAGCGGATCACATCCAATAACACATCTCAATTAGATTTGGCATTGTATCAAGACCTTGAGTGTAGCTCCTAATGAAATTCAAATATCATGAATATCAGCCCCAAAGCCTGGCAAAATTTGATTAGAAAGCCATAAATATGCATTGACATGTAAAAGAGAGATATGAGAAAGAAAAGGAGACTAGGGTTTATGAAAGGAGATATAGTTGTAGACTTGAGAGATGATTGCATTTTGATAATCTAATGTTGGTGCTATGAATTTGCTTGATCAGTGATTCTAAAGGTCTTTGGTTTGTGCTCCAATTATTGCTGTGTGAACTTGAACATTAATAATATATGGAATTGGCGATGAACTGGAAATATGACCAACAAATTCTTCACACTTTATGAAAATCAAGAATTTCATTTTTTTAAATATTTTTGTTTGCCCTAGGTATCACAACTGTCTAAAAATGGCCAAAGTTTGATAATGTTTTCATTGAATTATGAAAAAGTATGAAGCTTGATTTATCATTTTTTTTTACTATTACTGATTCATCTCATAAGGGAATAGATTTTCCTATCGACTTTGCTCTATGCGTGAAATTTGTTTGTGCCACCTGTTCGTTAGCGGTTGTGTCAGTCGATGCCATAGTCGATCTCGAAATGTGGCCGTTCATTTAGCTGTCTCCTACTCTCTCTCTCTCTCCTACTCTCTGTCTCTCTCCCTCTCTCTCCCTCTATCTTACTCTCTCTTACTCTCTCTCTTACTCTCTCTCTCTCTCTATTTCTCTCTCTCTCTCTCTCTCTCTCTCTCTCTCGATTTCTTACTCCCTTTTCGACACGCCCTTCCATGGACCCACACTCTCTCACATGAATAGTGAACATTTTCAATCTAAGCAACTTCATTTTTTCCTCTGCTACTCTCTTCTGTCCATCCACCTCTATTCCAGCTCTCTTTCCTTTCATCCATCTGTCGTTCTCTTCCCTCTCATCATCTCCCCCTCTTGGAGACCCACATCCTCCAAACATGAATGGATGGTATCGATCCAGAGCAGCCAGGAGCAACGGACCACATCACCCCAACCATGTCTTGGTTATCCGCCTGGCTGCATGATTCCCTTAATCTCTAAGGTCACCACAGGTCGGCAAGGTCTAATCAGGAGCTAGCTACTAGAGGGATGGAGGGAGAGGGAAAGAAAGAGAGAGAGAGAGAGAGAGAGAAAGAAAGAGAGAATGAGAGAGACAGGTGGAGAGACAGAGAGAGAGAGAGAGAGAGAGAGGAGGGGGGAGAAATATAGAAAGGTAGATATGTAAAGAGCGAGAGTGAGAACAAAATGTAGAAAGAGAGAGAGGGGGGGGGGGGGGGGGGGACAGAGACAATGAGAGATGGAAAATTGGAATAGTAAGAAGAAGATAAGTGAAGAGAAAGCAAGTTTGGGAGAATGAAAGATATCATCCATTTATATTAGGAAATAGTTACTTTTTAGAACGGTGAGTGGAAGTTAGATGAGAGAGAGAGAGAGAGAGGGAGAGAGAGAGAGAGAGAGAAGAGAATGAACGTTTTGGAGATGTTATATATTGTATTCATTCATGTACAAGGATGTCTTGTTCTCCAGAAGAGAGGAGAAGTGATGAAGAGAGAACAATAGAGAAAGAGAAAGAGAGAGAGAGAGAGAGAGAAAGAAAGAAATCAGAATAGTAAAACATTTCGGTTCAATTAAATGAAGAACACAAATACTTTTCTTGTATACTTACCTGTATCTTCTTTCTTCTCTTATTTTTTATTGCAGGTAAGTCTCTTTGAACTCCAGACATGAAATACCATTTCCCTTACCTATGAGGAGCAAGGGTAAGTATACCAGCAAGGAAAAGTATCGCCCCGCCCCGCCCTACCCGCCCCTCCCCTCTCCACCACGCCCCTCTCCGCCAAGCCCCTCTCTTCACCTCACAATGCCCCTTTCCATCTCAAGTCTTTTTTTGTTGACGGTTAAAAGAAAACCAACAAAATAAAACGACACGGGGGCCAGTCACCAAAAAAGTACATACTTTGGTATTCCATCCGGTGTCCTATACCTTAATATTGTTTTTGTAAAAAGATCTTAGTAGATTAGATCCCAAACTTTATTCTCAAGAAAGATAAAAGCAACTTTTGAGTTGATCGGTCAATGCGCACACATACATTACAGCTTGCCTGAAAGTTAACCTCAAGTTAACAATAATGGGGGCTTTAATTGAAATTCAATGTGTCCTTTATGCTCTGTAATGATTGACTGTCAGAATGTCTCATATATTATTTTTAAGGGGGAATGAGTTAATATCTTCTAAAGATACTGGTCTCCTTTAAGCTCTAGGTGAAGCAATAACCAACTTCTTCTGTCTACATTTGTAAAAAAGTACCTCTCAGAATGTTTTCTCTGTGCACTTGTACATTGGAGCACCGTTTATCCAAAAGGATTCAATTTGAAGAGGAGGGAAGGAAAAAAAGAGAGGAAAACTTAGGATGGATGCCCGGTCTTCTTTGCGACTTGGACAAATATGCGCTGCGTGTCGATTATAACAACATGGAGTCCAGGTGTGCGTTAACTGTGGCACGATTGTTTGCGTAGAAACGTGAGTCTGGTTCGACACTTTGATACAGGATGCGTGGAGAGCCCAAAACGCTTTGGACATTCTTAAAGGCCCACCACTACTTGTAGCTACTTGCGCCCTCTATATAACAAACAATGCCTAATCGGTGACCATTGGTCCCCCATGATCCTCTTTTTCTTATGTTAACTGAGAGCTGAGTTGATGAGATAACCACCTGTCCAGTGACCTTGCAGGGCGCTCTAATCCCTCCTGTAAACTATGGCAGATAAGCTTTAAAGGGTATGGTGAGGGTTGTGGAGATATAAAATTCAGATGGTGATATCTGTATTTTGTTGTTGGTATGTTGTTGTTGTAGATTTTGCACAATTATGACCATCAGCCAGTTACTTGTAAATGTATCAACAGATAATTGTTGACAGCGGGTAACACCAGGGGGGCGTTTCACAAAACTTGTCATCAGTGACAAATGACAGTTTTTGTTATAAGCTACTGAAATCCTTGCTTCTGATTGGTTATCAGCAGATTCGTCACTGATTTTTGTCATTTGTCATTGAAAAAGGGCTTTGTGAAACGCACCCATGAGTCCCTATGAGGAGAGTTCCATTTAAGTCATTCAAATCCATGTGTTCCTGTTTAAATATAGTTGGAACATCTCGTTTTCTATGTAACTTTTGTATGATGCATATTTTTCTGACTTCTCATGGATGTGTAGACAGTGAAAGGCTGGAAAGTTTTATGTACACCATGCCTCAGTCCACAGGTTAGGAAAAATAGAAGGGGGTGGTGTGCAGGTGGTCGGTCGTTTCCTTCAAGCTATATTTTCTTAAAGCATTAGTTCTTGGGTTATGATTTGGGTTTAAAGGTTAGATTAAGGGTATGTTTAGGGGTAAGCATATTGTTGTCACAGGTTGAAGTTAATAAAATTAAGAATAAACAAAATAATGCCATAAAGCTTACATTTATTGCATTGGTATTAAAGCAAATCTGACCTTTATTGTGCCCACATGCTGGTGCTTTTATTCATAACTCCATAAAATCTGTTGTTTTTGTCCAAAGTCTTCGCGATAACCAAAAATTATGAATGGGCAATGCCACACAATACCCTGCACACTCCCACACATAACACTCTTTATTGCATTAACTCATCCATGCACACTCATAAGAATGTCTACTTCTTTTTCTTTCCGTCGGAGCAACGTCCCGGTGTTTGCCAATTTGGGGACTCAATTACTGATCAAATTTGGGCCGCGTCTGCTGCTGTTTGCCGCTACCTTACACCTCTGTGTGTCCAGCTGATAGTAATACAACTATGTATACTGTTAGTTCAGCGAAATCTGTAGTCTGGGGCATACTACTGGCTTTGAGTTGTTAGGGGTAAAGGGTGGATAAAGGATGGGTAAGCGGTGTTTAGGGAATTTGAGATTTGGGAGTTTGGAGAGGTGAGTTTTAGACTTAAATGTATTGCTTGAATTGCTCTTTTTTATTTTTTATTTGTAAAGCGCTTAGAGACATTTGTATTAAGCGTTATATACAAATTAAATATTATTATTTATTATTATTATTATTCAACTTGGATTTTGTGAACCTGGTGTAAGCTATTTCAAAGTTTAAAAATGTATTAGTTGGAAAGCTGCAAAACATTTGATAAAAGAAAGATGTAATCTCAAAATGCAATAAACACCAATTACACAAATACAAAATACTTCTTATGGTTCTTAAATTTAAATTATGCTGGTGGGGGGTCGATACCAACTGAAGCTTCAAGGTTCTTCAATAGCGGTTTTTAGATTGGTCTGTAAGAAAATGTAAATAATTGAGTGACCATAACTGATTGAAAGCTTTAAAGTAGCTTATTTTGTGATACAATTTCTTTTTCTCATGTAATTTCTTTTTTAGTATCAAGTATCAATATTTGAGGATAGCAGAGATTGATTTAATGGTTATTTTCATCTCCATTGAAACTTGCATTGAACTGTGTAATAATAGTAATCTTGAAATATTGTGATATACAATAAAGTGAAATATTGAATATCATTTTTTGGTTATATGGCCAAAATTTGTAGAGGAATGCTCATTGCAATCCATCAATCTCGAATATCAATGGCAAAGAAAATACCAAAATGCAAGACATTTTGAAGTCATTCACAATTGCAAGTATAATTTCAGATGAGTAATGCTGAGGGGAGATTTTCATTAAGGCAATAAAACAATTCCAATTTCATCAGAAGATATGCCTTCGTTTATTGGGACGGGTGACTAGATGAAGCATAGCAGTATATGGAAACCAACGATGGCAGGGGCTTAGCCAGTATTTTGTAAAGAGGGGAAGGGATCGCAGTGGACAATTCTGAACATATCTGAGGAACAGGATATGAAAAGGGTTATCAGATTTTTGTAGTGCTTGTTGGGGTTGAAAACTGGAAAGGGGAGGGGTACATTGTTCTACTGTTTACTCTATTGAGGCCTTGTTGGATTTAAGGGGGGGGGGCTGGATGGAGTAATTTAACCCCCCCCCCCCTCCCCATCCCCCACCCTTAAACCAGCAGTGATACCAGGTATCTCTATCAAGAAATCAATATGGGAGAGAGATATGACAAGGAAAACTGAATTATTAACCGACAAACGATATCAAATTATGGTATGAACTTTGGGGGGAAAAGTACACAGGGACTCGGCGTGTGCGAATGGGAGATGGAGAGACAGAGAGAGATGGGGAGGTAGAGTGGGAGGGAGTTCGGATAGAGAGAGAGAAAGCAATATAGACACATCATAGAGAGAGAGAGAGAGGGGGGGGGGGGGAGGGAGAGATGGGAAGAGGAAGATATAGGAGAGAGATGGATGAAGAGGATGAGAGAGGAAGACACAGAATAGAAGGGAGAGAGAGAGAAGTAGGGGGGAGTGAAACAGAAAAATATGGAAGGAGAGATTGGGAGGAAGACGGTGAGAATGGGATAAAGAAGGAGGATGGACAGAGTGTGTGAGAGAGAGACAGAGAGAGAGAGAGAGAGGTAGCAAACAAATGTTGGTATATTAGGACATAGATATAGACATAGGAGACATGATGAGATAGAAGGAGAAAGGAGAGAAAAGTAGGAGAAATAGAGAGAGAGAGAGAGAAGGAAAGAGCAGGGGCTCGAGAAAGAAGGACAACACAAAGTAGGATGTGTTTGCTGAAAATTGCCAAGAGAACCGGGATAATTACGGCGGGCCTGGAGTACGTATTAGACCCACATTAATATAAACAGGTCCGTAGGGTATGTAGATCACTGCAAAGAGTACCCTGGCATACCGCTATGTACACCACCATGTGCATCACTTCTTTCTTTCCATACTGTACATTCATTTTTTGATAAAATCATCTTATCTTCTTCGATATTATATCATTAAAATGCATTATTCTTATTAATCAGAGTTCAAATCGATTGTTCATTGTCTTTTTGAAAATCTTAAGGATATTTTTTTTTCTTTTTCATTTTTATTCAAAACCACACAAAACATGATATAATTTTTTACATAAAAAAGAGACTGGTAATAGTACATTAATCAACATATATTAACTTGATTACATCAATTAAATAGTTTTAGGACCCCTTTATTGTTATGCCCATAACTGCATCCCAGCTTCCCATATTCAGATTTTGATCGAACTCTCTTTTCTTCATTTGTGGCACATGTTTAAAATACCCATCTTTTATTAACCATGATTTGATGAATCGTAGATTGTCTTCAGGAAAATTGTTATAACAAATTTCTTTGTATTTCTTTTGTATTTCTTAGTAATACAAGACATTTGAATGGGAACAATTTTTCATGATTTGCCGAATCATATTTTGATTTGTATGTTTGTCCATCCATCAATGTTCTGCTTTTAATTCATGAGTAAAATCAATTCGCGATTGACTAGCGCGGCATGCCTCTAGCATTCTCAATACATTCTCGGCTTCATGAATTTCTCTGATTTTCTCTGAATGACGTATGAATGTCGCTGATTTCATTACTAAGAAAAATGTCTGATTGGAATAACTAAACATTTTAGTTAACCTAGGGTGTTCACATTTACTGTGTTTGTTTCATTATTTCTTTGTAACATAAATTTGTTATCTTGCCTTGTTGACCTACGCAAACATCAGATATCTAAACAGTGAATCTTCTGAGAATGATTGTTCTACTCTCATATGCATATCAAAAAATGAACAAAATAAGACAACCAGGACATTTCAAGCACTGTGTAATACCTTGTACATAGTACATTGTCTGGTATAGTATGCCAGCGGATATTTTACCTTTTTGTCTCATTCTCACTCCGAGCAATTTATCAGTTAAATAAAAATGAAATTTTGAATGATGTTACAGATTTGAGAATGACCCTGAGTGAGGAGACTTTATGTTGCCTTTTCTGCTGACTCATTTCTTTAAAAAAGAACACGGCCTACACGATCCAGCCTAGTTTTGAATGGACGAGACAATCTTCACGCTTGAATGCACATCGGACCTATGTGGGATGTGATTTGGGATTGGTTAGCTTGCGTTTACATCGCCTGATTCGTATCGATTGTCAACATTTTACTTACCTGGTTTTCTCTTTCTGTATTTGTGTTGGTTTGTAGTTCTCTCATTTTTTGATGTTATTTCTGTCCCTTCTACATCTTTCTCTCTCATTCTATTTTTACCCTCTGTCTCTCCTCTCTCTTCTCTCTCCTCTTCCTCCTCTCTCTTTCTCTCCCTTCCCCTCTCTCTCCCCTCTCCCCTCTCTCTCCCGTCCCCTCCCCTCCCCCTCTCTCTCCCCTCCCCCTCCTCTCCTCTCCCCCTCTCTCTCCCCTCCCCCTCTCTCTCCTCTCCCCCTCTCTCTCTCCGCCCCCTCTCTCCCCTCCCCTCTCTCTCCCCTCCCCTCTCTCTCTCCGCCCCCTCTCTCCCCTCCCCTCTCTCTCCCCTCCCCTCTCTCTCCCCTCCCCTCTCTCCCCCTCTCTCTCCCCTCCCCCTCTCTACCCTCCCCTCTCTCCCCTCCCCTCTCTCCCCCTCTCTCTTCCCTCCCCTCTCTCCCCCTCTCTCTCCCCTCCCCCTCTCTACCCTCCCCTCTCTCCCCTCCCCTCTCTCTCCCCTCGCCCTCTCTCTCCCCTCCACCTCTCTCTCTAGCAATGTCTGTTCATGTAAATGGTACATTGCAGTTCATCTACCATTAGTTAGTCTCCTCTCCATGTTTTCTTACATGCAAGTCTACCTTAACTACCCCAATTCTCCCTCTGTCAATTTCTCCTTCCTTCTCTATCGTTCCTTTACAGTTCGCTTTTGGTGTACAAAAATTTCCCCATCTACATCTCTGTCCACCTTTCATCATTATCCCATTTTCCCCTTGCACTAAGTTGATTCGAGGTTGCAAATTCCACTAGTTCAAAGGTACGACTTCATTCAAGGTCTTCTATTCTTTGTTGAATCGTTCTAAACATAAAGCAAAAAATAGGTCTTGGGGGAGAGCAGTTGCCGAAAAAATCAATGCAATGATTTTAAGTGCAGAAAGGCAAACGTTATTTCACCAATCTACACACTGTGCTCCATCTAGGCACATAAGCATGTGGGATTCAGGTTTGTGGTAGGAATATACTTGAATTTGTTGGTGTTTTTTATGGAGGAAAATGATGCTTAACAAAATTACATAATAAAGCAGAGGTGTTGTGGCTTAGTGGATAAGCTTTTGCACTGTGTTTAGCATGGTTTGCAGTTCAAGTCCCTTCATGGCTTTAATGTCCTTCGGCAAGTCATTAATCTACATTTGCCACTCTCCACACAGGTGATAAATGGGTACTGGTAGGAAAGAATGCCTTGAATGCTGTGAGCACTGCAATTGTCAGCCTAGCAGAGCCGTGGTAATATTAGAGGGCTTTGAGCACCTTCCATGGTGGATAGCCTATCTAAAAATATCAAATATCATGATTATAATTATAATTATTATTAAAACACAAATATCATTGCAAATGAGCATATTGAGAGTTTGTTCTCATTCAATCAAATGTCATGGTTTAAACAAGCATGCTACAATGTATAAATATATTAATGTAAGAATATATACCAATTTTAATGTTTCACTTATTTTTGATATTGTTTTCTCTCCAAAGAATGTATACAGGTGTTATCTAGCTGACCTATACTGGTGCACTGTATTGGTTTAAATGAATGGAAGATTCACAAAATAATGAAGCAATTTCTTTTTATATCGCAAAGTTGGGTCTCACTGGTCCATGAGACTCGCAGACGATGCCCGCTCATTCATTCAGTAAATCAATTGCATATTAAGACGAATGTACATTCGTGGCGCGCAAAATTGGACCCATGTCCGATGGATTGGGGCGAAGGGACATTCATTACCGACTAATGGAACATAAACATCAATCTCTATGGATGGGACTGTAGCTAAGAACATGAAGGGGTTTGCACTTTGTTTCACCTGATTGAATGCACTTCTTTCATTATTTTCTATCTTTTTTAGTACATGAATGAGTAAATGGGATTTTGTGTCTTGTCTTTGGTGTCGGAAGAAAGTTCCAGGGGACGGGATGATAGTGGAAAAATCAAAATGAAGGAGGGAAAGATGAAGTGCATTTCTTTTCTTCTTTTCTTTTTGTTCATGTCTGGTACATGTATGGATAGATGTGATGGAGAAGTGCAAGAAATAGGAAGAAAAGAGAGAGAGAGAGAGAGAGAGAGAGAGAGAGAGAGAGAAAGATTGAAAGACATAAATGCATATATATGAAACCATTGAGGGACAACTTTATTAATACAGTCAAACCTGCTTAAGTGACTACCTGTCTAAAAAGACCACTTTTTTGTGCTTCCCTTGGGCGGTCGCAACAGACAGGTTCGACTGTACTAATGAAAGAGGGGGAAAATTGAGAATCATTGAAGAGAGGGAAAACAAACATTAGAGATGCATAAAATGATAATAGAAAGGGGAAAATGAAAGAGTAGATGTGGGCAATTGATACTATGCATATAAATTGAACATATTCCATTAACTATAATAAACAAAGGGAAAGTAAAAGAAAGAAATAGTAGAAGCATTAAACAAACCTATGGAATGAAGATAGATAAGCACACCAAGAACTTCATTGCTCAGATATACATGTAGCTTTAAAGATAACTTAACAATTTAAAAACCAATTTGAGCTAAATTGCTAAATATCCTAAATTAACTAAATAGCTAAATAATCCAAAATAGTTCAAGTTCAAGTTCAAGGATGTCATATATTATCACTATAAACTCATGTTCACATTTTATGCTTAGTGCCAGAACGATGGTCATCCATGTATTTGGCATCAAGATAACGCCCTACTGGCTTTCAACAGAAGCGACAATGCCCGTCGTAAGTAAGCCCAAAATGAATCTCTGCCTGCTTAGTCATCCAGTGCCCAAACCAATTGTTTAACAGATATTGAAACATTGAAAATGATCTCATTTGACAAAATACCTGTTAAAATGACAACTTTGATGCATGTTTTAGGAGCCGAGTGAGTAACATCGAAAAGTACATTGAGCCGCGCTGTGTCGGCTCGGGCAACAAACCATTAAGTTGCCGCACTATTGGAATATTGGAGATGAACTTTTCATGCGGCAGGTCCAAAATGAAAACAGATTATCCTGTCGAGAATTTGAACACGCAATTACGCCACGTCGTGTAATCACGGGGACAACGAGAGGAGACATGGGACAATTTTTGTTGTCGGAAGAGGCGGACTTTCAGTCGTGGCCTGTTGCCGAAACGCTCGGAGATGATAGAAAATAAGATCAGGCTATCGCGGTTGGTGTGTTTTGATGCTTTATTGCGTGGTGTGATGTAATCTGCCGGTGGAGGATATTGGAAACCCTGTGAGTAATTCTTGAGGATGATATTAATAAACATGGCCGGATCGGGGGGAAAGTAGCAATAACAGGGCCGATCGAGGCTTAGGTGTAGCAAATTAAGGACATTTTCTGGCTAGGTATAGTTTGGTAAATTTGGACGTACAGAAGCAAGATTTAATTTTGTCGGATGTCTGGTCAAATTTGGTCCTAGTATACTCAGCATTTCAAGTTAGGGGGGTTTAGGGGTTTATGAGAGGTTTGAAACCCAGCTATATTCCTTTTTATAAGGCATTAACAAGTCCCTAAGATAAGACTCGTGTGGAGATAAGGTATCACAGTTAAAGGCATCTATAGTCAATAAATCAAATCCAGAAGTAGCATATTTTGAGCAAAAATTGTGACACTTTATCATCATGAATATTTTATGATAATGTCTTCTCATACTTCTATATGTTCAGTTTGGTGCACCTTTGGGGTATTTGTAATGCATATATACAAAGCAAGCTGTATATACATTTGTTTAAATGTCTTGTCTTGTCTTGAAGTTTTTTTTTATTTATTTTTTATTTATATGTTTTATTGATTTGTCTTGAAGTTACTGTATAAAGATGCTTCAGATTGGCTATCGACGTGAATATACAAACAACCGGTGATATTACAAACAACCAGTGATATTACAAACAAATTCAACCCTTTCTCCTTTAAAAAAACTGTGTGTTTGATGAATTTGTTATGAATTTCAGGAATCGCATGTTGGCTTTTTTTTTGTAAAGAAGAAGGAAAAAACAAACCTCTTTTGGTTAACCAAGCAATGCAGAGTAAATCCCTGGGGCCAAAAAAACAAAAATGAAATAAAAGGTTTGATTCTAGAGAATCAACAGGCCATGTTTTGAAACACTCTGAACTGAAGTAAGACAATTACCTGCATGTGTAGGCTAGGGTAGAGATCCCTAAATTGGCCGTGGAAGTGGATCAAAATTGGCAGATAGGTTCAGAAATTGGCTTGATATGTTGTAAGTAAGGGAAATGAGAGAGTGAGAGTTAGAGAAAGGGAGAGAGAGAGAGAGAAGGAGAGAGAGACAGAGACCTGTGACAGTGTAGTTGTATCATTTTCACTCAGGAAAGTCAGTGACCTTTGGGTGACTTTGAAGTTGATGGGATAAATGTCTTTTTAGTGACATACGGGTATAGATGGAGAGTGAAAGAGAGGTAGAGATATTTAAAAGTGTAGTTGTACCATATTCGTTCACTGGAGTTGGTGACCTTGGAATGACTTTGAAGTTGAAAGGATAAATTCATGTAAGTGACATAAGGGCGCATGCGTAATTGTAAGGGAAATTAGAGAGTCAGAGAGAGAGAGAGAGAGAGAACAGAGAGAAAAAGAGAAAAAGAGAGAAGGGGAGAGATAGAGGCAGAGAGAAATAAAAGTGTAGTTTTATCAATTTCATTCACTATAGTCAGTGACCTTTTAGTGCCATACGGGCCCATGTGTATCATTTTAGTGGCACAACTACCCTTTGCTGATGAAATGTTGTTGCCTTCATCAAAGAATTTGGTTCTATCTACAAAACAAAACAAAACAAAAATCATCATTTCAATAATGAGTCAATTACTGTAGTAAGAAGTTAAACTGTGCAAAGATGTTAATCTTCCACCTGACACATATAACAAGAAGAAATTCCAGGTATTCCTGAGAGCCTAACTTTGGGGGGAGGACAAAAGTTGTTTGGAAAGACAGGTTGTTGTTTTGCTTAAAAGAAAGAAAAAGGAAAAGACAAAAAGTGTAAGAGTCAAATGTAATTGTTGAAAACTAGTTTTCCACTTCCCTCTGGATTACACCTAAGAACAGCAAATCTGACGGACCAAACTCTGAGAATTAGAAACCAAAATAAAGAGTTCAAATCCATGATTTGATGGCAAATTGGGAAATGAAGAGGACATGGGCTTATTGCCCATTAAATATGCATCAGATGGGACAGAAAATTGATCCATCTTCGGATAGATGGGTCTTCGATTGACAGCATGGTCGGTGATCGATGGTGTCGAGTTCGACCACCCTTATCCAAGTGCTTAGCAGGTTTGCTTGTGATCGTAGAGCAACGGTACACCAAAGTTGTCAGAGAGTGTCAAGAATTTGCTCGTCGCAAATCCGGGCAGCACGGCCCCGAATTAGGGAGTTGGATCGATCTGCCAATTTCAACCAACTTTGAGGAAAATGGGAGAGATTTCTTGTTTGGAAAAGGGTGAAAAAGGGATGGGTGATGATTGTCCCAATAAGGGGTTATTTCAAGGGGAATTGCTTGTGCTTTTGGAGGGGGTCGAGTTACGACATCGATAAAGTGAATCATTTGAAATCGATTGCGAGAAAAGTGGCATTTGAGTGGCACTGAGAGTATTGAGCTGCTTTAAAAAAAAACGAAGCTGAAACCAGTTTGCTACGATGGTTGTATACTCCTTTGCACAATGAGAGTAAAGGTAGGGATAGGACCAGTGTGAATCTTGGAAAGATAGAGGCACAATTTTGTTTCATTTATTTATTTATAACATTTCATTGGGGAGGGGGAGGAGGGAGGAATCAGAAGGATAAAGGTAAAAACAAAGATCATTATAAATAACTTCATCAATTGATGAATTTTATGCCAAGGAATAGAAAGAATGAATATCTTAATATGCTATGGGGGAAGGAAAGAATCATTGAATAGAAGAGTAAGGATGAATACGAAATTGAAAGGAAGAAGAAGGAAATGAACTTTTATATTCAAACCTTCCCCCTTTTTAATAGGCAGATATAGCTTTGAGTATATATGTCTATGATTATTGAAAATGTTGTTCCTGTCATTCTCTGTCCTTTTAAAAGTCTTCTTTTTCTAAATGCCATCTACGCCCTTTTAATATATCATTCTCCAGCCCTTTCTGTCTTTTTGCCCTGTATCTACATGTATCTATATACTTGTAACTTTCGTTCATAATGTCAAGACATTAATCTTGTATCTTTTATTGATAGTTTTATGATGTATTACTTTCTCCATCTCTCTCTTTCTCAATTATCTTTTTTATACCCTTGCTGTCTACTATCTCACTGTTCCTATTTCTCTTCATCTCTGTTTCATTACTTCCAGTTCTTTGTTTCTCTATCTATCTTGTCATCTCTATCATTCTCCTTTTCTTTCTGCCTCCCCCATCTATCTTTATGTGCTATAATCTCTCCATGTACATCAGACAATGTATAGTCTCTCTTGTTTTCTCTTCCCCTCCTTCTTATCTTTCTCTCTCTTCCCCTCTACTTTCTCTGTTCTTTGCTAACTACTCATTCTACTCTCTTCCTTTTCTTATCCATCTTCCCTTTCTCTTTTGATTTTCTCTCTAGTCTTCTTTCTTGTCCTCCTTCTTCCCTTTTGTATCTCTCTCTCTCTCTCTCTCTCTTTTTCTGTCTGTATGTCTGTCTCTTTCTGTCTGTCTATCTGTCTCCTTTCCTGTCTGTCTCTCTGTCTGTCTCTTTCTGTCTGTCTCTTTCTGTCTACCTTTCTGTCTGTCTATCTGTCTGTCTTTCACTCTCTCTCTCTCTTTCTTTCTGTCTGTCTCTTTCTGTCTCTCTTTCTGTCATTCCCTCTTTCTGTCTTTCCCTTTCTCTCTCTCTCTCTCTCTTTTTCTGTCTATCTCTCTGTCTCTATTTGTCTCTCTGTGATGGTATGAGCTCAGTCAAGGATGACAAAGACCTCCAAATGGCCATAGAGCATGTAATAGATACCGCCCATCACAATCGCACGAAACGCTTCATTAATATCTCCATCGATATCGCTTACACCTGTCCTAGAGTCCAAGCATTTACGCTTGTCAAGAAATTTCAGGTGTAAACTGATGCCAATCCCCTCTCTCTCTCTTCCCCACTCTCCATCTTTCGCTCCCACTCTCCTCTTTATATTTCCTTGCGGGAGGGCGGCTCTTGGGATGTTGCTACGGCGACGCAACCCGGGCAGGGATGAATCCATCCCGACGGAGTTGTCGCACGGGATTACGCCTTAATTTGGGCCTTTTGCGCCTGCGAGGGGGTGGGATCGCGTGTCCCGCGACTATTAGAACCTTACACCGACCGAACCTGAGTCACGGGGAAAGGTGCGCGCTAGATTAGCTGCCCAGGTGAGCTACACGCGACCCCTATCACCCCGCCGTTTATTTGTCTTAGATCGCAAATACGACTCGTCCGATCTAACCAGCAGTACCAACTCACCAGTGACGAGGCACGTTAATGATGCAGGTGCCGGTCGACGATATATCCGTGACATTTCGGTGATTCAATACCCCCGCAAACATCCCCTCATTCCGTCACTATATTTATAGGACTGTCCCTTGCTTTCATATCTGTATGAGTCATAGAAATAGATGTGAGATTGAGCAGTATGAAATGAAGCGATAGGGGCCGGATAAAGATACAAGCAATTTCATTTTTGTCCATGATCCGTCGCAAAGAAACAAAGACGTTGCATATTTGATTCGCAGGTGTATGGCATGATATGAGTTTTGATGTATTCAACTATTATCACCTGCACTATGCTGTCTGTTCTTTTCCAACATATCTGTCAGTTAAATTCAATCATTACTTCTTGTTCCTCACAAATGTAGAAGAGCGCTTAATAGAACTAAAAGTTATGAATTTTTAAACAGCACCTGTCAGTGTCTGATACTTTGTGACTAATTTCTTTCCAAACTACCTCTCTTCCCTGCCCGGTGACTTTGCCGGTGTATGAGAACCAAAATTTATGAATTTTGAAAGGCGTTAGTCATGCTTTGACGGACACCACCGACCTGTCAAATCCTTGTCCGATGCACCTCGGCTAGACATCAAATTGGCAATCCCTTGGTGTACGAAACGACCATTCTTGAATTATTAATGTACAGGTGGAAAGATAGGATACCAGCGGTCGTCAAAGTGTCATCTTTTAAGATCTTGACAGTGCAACCATTCATAAAAGAATGACATTCATATAAGATTCATGACTGGATCCATATAAATTACAATACTCTTCAAAAAACCACCAACCCATTCAAGTTTGGGTGTCAAATGATATTTGAAACGGTCTTGAATGAATTGATTCAGTCAAAAGAATGTGCCACTGGTCTTCAAACTCTGGAAGCCACTGTCATGATATTGTAGTTTTTTTTGTCTCAGATGCTTTCCTTTTCAGCGAAAAAAGAAAGGTTTATAAGATTTCTGATTTTTAAAGGACGGCAATAAAAAAGATTTTTAGAGGTAGGGTATCAAATGAAATTCAAACTATCTCTGATGAGTTGAGTCAATTAAAAGAATCTGCCACATGTGTTTGAAATCTAGAGGAAGATGTCATGCCTCTTAAGGTTTTGTTTGGCTCAAATACCAGTCTTTTTGAGGTAAAGATAAGAGTTAGAGGAATCCAGATTTTTGACAGATGTCCTGGAATGTCACATAACTGACAGTACCTCCGTCACACACAAAACAATATACAGTCAGACCTGCTTTAGTGACTTGTCTACATAGACCACTTGTTGTGTTTCCCTTGAAAATGGTTTCTCATTGAAACATGTACTAAAGGAACCTGTACATAAAGACCACCTGCCTATAAAGACCACAATTCTTGTCTCCTTTGGGTGGTCTTTATAGACAGGTTTCACTGTATATCAATTCCTAAGACTTTTTAACATACAGCTCAGAAATATTTGGTGTAAGTTCCTAAGATCATGATGGATTATGCAGAGAGGATCCTTTTGGCATAGAGCACCATGAAGACAATCTTTATTTCAAAACCTGTTCTAACAGAATGATTGATCAGTTCACATCTCATAAAGATTTCAGATAATGCCCTTTTGAAGATCAGTGACAACACTTGCCCCAAACAACCTCATAGATGCAACCAGAAATCTCTCAACTCACATACATCTGCATAATTATCTCCATTTAGGAAAAAATGATTATAAAATTTGTTCCAAAAGATATATTGGTAAGTCCACATCTTATAAAGATGACAGACAGTTGAATCAAGATTCACATGCACATTTTGTAGGGAACATGTACACTTAGAACAACATGTAATGGAAGGTTTTAGTATGTAGCGAATGAAGTAAGGATGAAATTGACTATGAGGTTTAGCGATGTACAATGGTGACCCGACCTGACCTTTGATCTTTGATCTTTGATCCGGGCCTTGTTTCATAAGATTAAGGGTCAGGCTTGGGGTTAGGGTTACAATTTGGTTTTAGATTAGGTTAGGTTTAGGGTTAGGGATAAGATTAGGTACATAGGTAAGGTTTGGGTTTAGGATTACAATAAGGTTTTAGGTTAGGTATAGGGTTAGGGTTAGGTAAAGTGTCGGGTCAGGGGTTGAAGTTAGGAATTAGGTAATTGTAGAAATATACATTGAGCGACTGTTGCAGGAGCAAGTGTCTTGCAAACATGAATGGCAATAAGAAAAGAAAAAGAGAACAAGTGATAAGTTGCACACTTTTATAATGCGTTTAACCCCATCGATACTTTCATTATGAACTATCTGAAGGTATGTATCGACCTGTTACTTTAGCTTCCCGGCCCGGGGCTTTTGGTCGGTAATAAAGTAAGCCCGCTTTTAAAGCCACGCTCCCTCACATCACCGACACCAACCCCCAGATTCAGGTGTATCTTGGCTAGGTATTCTAATTTGAGATAAGAGAGGGGGAGAGGAAGGGGGGAAGAGGGGGAGAGGGAAAGGGGGAGGAGGGAAACATAGACAGAGAGAGGGAGGAAGAAAATGCAAACAAAAGAGGGAGAGGAGAAATGGATTAGATAAGGAGAGATTTGAGGAAGATATAGAAGGAAGGATGAGAGGTGGAAAGGGAAAGAAAGAGAGAAAGAGAGAGGTGCGTGGGAAGGAGAGAGGAAGGGGAGAGAGAGGGGAGGGGGTGAAGGGAAGGTGAAAAGAGAATATGAGAGGGGAAAGGTGGGGGAGGAGATGACAGGAAAGAATGGACAAAGAATAACAAATAATTTTTTGCAATTTTTATAGGTGGGACTGATTAAATCGATGGTAAAAATATTGTATCAAAGAACCAAGCCATTTTGCAAAGAACGCAGGTGTGTTAATTAAAATCTATCGCTGACTATTTCCCTTTAAGCACCCATCTCAGTCATCCTGCTTCAAAGACCCACTCTTTCTGCTCCATATAAGGCCGGCTAATGTTCCGAGACCAAACTGCGATCAAAAACAAAATTGAGTCCCCAAGTTATGTGTTAATTAAGTTGTAAGATACATATCGGTGGAAGGCCCTTGGGGGCAGCAAACGCATATCTTGGTTTTATGGAGGGTCATCGACGATTAATCCCGCACGCTTTTCGGCGAAGGAAATCTATGCAGCGTTTGAAGTCGGATGAGGAATAACAAAAAATAGGTTCATGGATGGATGCAAAATCTAATTTGAAGAAGAGTGATCCGGATTTGGCGTGCTTCTTGTCGATTCCAGTGAATTATATGTCTCCCCTTTGGTCTCAGTTGTAACATTATAAGAAAAGAAGGATAAAGTATAATTGCATGCAGGAAGAATTATAATTGTGTTAGAGCCTTGTCTGTCATTTTGAAGACGTCAGTCCATTTTATTGCTTTAGGAGGTAGAATTTCACATTTCTGTTCAGTTTTATTAAGAGAGGCGACATTATATCAATACTTTTGTTTATTTGACGGAACTTCTTTTGGAGATGAAACTTTTGTTTGTTGTTAAGAGTATAAAGTTTGAGAGATTCATCTTTTTCTGTGTACAAGTATTCTTTATTTTGATAAAGATATTTTATTGTTGGAATGTTTCTCAGCTGATTATAATGATGAATTGATGTTTTCTGCTTCCAGAAGAAATCTATTTTATAGCAGGGTAGACTTCCCTTTCAGATATCTGGAAAGAGAAATTGTTACAGCTTTGTTTTTTAACTCCCATATTGTCTTGTGCCGAATGTGTTTAAATGAGAAGAAAAAATCAGATGGAAAGGAAAATGATAAGAGACAAGTAGTATTACAGAAATAGGTCAAACATGCATTGTTCATCATAGTTAACAATTCAATCTTGGGGACACTAGGCTAAGCTGTAAAGATGATGGATTTGAACAGTTTATATTTTTCTGTGCACATAGTGTAGGAAGGAATTGAAATCAGAGTCAAATTTGTTCCCAATTTGGACCAAATATTCAGCATTACCTAATAGGGAACATGCATCTCAAATATCACTTAACAAGAAAATCAAAGTTAAGGGAAGCATAATTGTTGCCAATTTAAAGAATTTGGTAAAGCTGCTGGCACTTTTGCCTCTTTAATCTATATTCGACATGCTGGGAGTAGGTATTTGAAGTTAATTACCAAAAATGGGACAATTGTTGCCAATTTCATAAGCATTTACATGTAAACCCTAGGATCTTTTCATGTCGCTTAGCCAGATTGCAGTACAGAATGGGGTTAATTTAATAAGCTTTGCATTACTTATTTGAAAATGATTAACAATTAGCTTTGGAAGACAGACAGACAGCCAGAGAATTTGAAGTATAAGCTGTTATCACAAATAGTTGCCAATTTGCCGAGTGCATTGGAACTTCGGTCATTCATCCCTCCGTTATATGCGAGATTGCTAATATCCCTCCCTCTTGATACCGCAGCAGGTAACAAGAATGAACAGAAAAGGAACAATAATACTGCCCACTCTTGACCGAGTCTAATGACGATTGATAGTTGCCAATTTGACGGGCCCTTACTACCGAGAATCCTTATTCTTCTTGTCAGCTTTCTCGTTCTTTCCAATCCTCAAGCAGAATCGAGTACCTTTCCTGCTTTCGTATCTAATTAATCAAAACCAACCGAACGACTCTGGAACCAAACTTCTCCCGTTTCGACTCATAATCTGCGCTACTCTTTTAATTTCCTGTCGCTGGTGTTCGGGGGTTGTCGACGGATAGGCTGGCGCTGTCGAACATCCCCAAAGTAAAGCCCAAGCACTAGAATAAATGGTAATTGGCTGATTGATTTTAAGGGACTGCGGCCCTCTCTCCGACCCAATGCAACTCCCCATTTATCAGCTTACTTTCCGTTTGGTTATTCAAGCTTGCAAGACAAAAATACAACACAAAAATTGTTTACCACGTCTTGTGGAGTTGTTTACCCCCCTCATGGTCTGTATGTGGGTCAATTATGGGTTTTTGATTACTGCAATGAGTGTTGATTTCCATTCAGGGGTAGAATAAATGAGAAACTAATGACTTTTCTTTCGTTTTCAATAATAGATGTCAAAAGTTGTCAAACTTTATTTTGGGACTGGTTGGATTGTTCTAAGTTTTTTGGCTATTTACAGGAATAGCCTGATTCTGGTAGGCAATGGGGAAAAAGCCCATGGAAAAGATGACCCACAGGTTTTGACAAGAAACCTTAATGTACAGATCAAAATATACAAACAGACAAAATTGTGAATATGTACTTGTTACCTGGTTCTTAAGATGACCTTGTGAACAAGTTCCCACAATGACTATTTGAAGTGAAACATTCTTAGTGACCTCAAGGTGACGTCAGAAGCATATGACCTTTCTTGAAGGATGACTTTGTAGACAAGTATTCCATGGTAACTTTGCAAACAGAGACAGTTCTCAAATGACTTTGCAAACGACTTTGCAAACGAGTGACCTTTTTTCCAAGGTGACTTTGTTCACAAATGGAAGGTGACTTTGATAACCCAGGTGTCAAGGTGACTTCATGAAAAGACAAAAAGTGTTTTTTGTGAAAAGACAATGTTCTCAAGCTAAATTCGTACAGACAAAGTTCAGACACCTTTGCTCACAAAGACCATAGAAACAAATGTGTCAAGGTGACCTTCTTCAGACAAACTTCTCAAAAGGACCTTCTGAACAAAGTTGTCACTGTGACTTTGTGAACAGGAAAAAGTTCTCAAGGTAAAATTTGCATATGCAAATGCTTACGGTGACTCCTTGAACAAAGTTGTCAAGGTGACCTTGTGAAGTTGTAGAACTTGATGGCCGGCCGGTACGTCAGTCATCCCACGTCAATAGGTCACCTTCAGGCTGAGACGTACTTGAGGAATCTGATGAGAAATCATCTCCAGATCGAAGATTGAATAATCATCTTAGTATGCCATGCATGGTTCACATCTGAAAGTGTTTCTGGTTTAAATCATACAACTGGGGGGCATTTCACAAAACTTGTCATCAGTGACAAATGACTGGTTTTGTTATAAGCTAGTGAAATCCTTGCTTCTGATTGGCTATCAGTAGATTCGTCACTGATTTTTGTAATTTGTCATTGAAAAAAGGGCTTTGTGAAACAGGTTCCTGGTGGAGTAATTTAAGTTAGTTAGCCGGGAGAGAGAGAGAGAGAGAGAGAGAGAGAGAGAGAAAGAGAAGGGGAGACAGGGAAAGGGGGAAGGAGGGAGGGCAGGTGGGCAGGAGAGAGGGAGGGAGAGTTGAGAGAGCAATAGAACAGAAGGGAGAACAGAACAAATACAGATAATGACAGAAATTAAGAAAAGAGAGGAGCACTGGATTGAGAAAAAAAAAGATTGTTTGTTGGAATGCTTTTAAGTTAGGTCATTCACTTTTCCAAGCATCCATACATTACTACTGGGTCACTGCAGATAAAGATATCACCAATACGCCGACTTACATGTACCAGTAACAATTGTCTAATATTTAATAATGATAAACACCTATGCTACTGAAAGATTAAACCTGGAAGTATACCTCTACAATAATTATGAATGATGTCTGTAAATTAAATAATTCGACATGAACTTTCAAATGTGAACCGACATCCAAACCTCTAACCCGATTTTCATTTTCATTTTGTTTTGAGGGGCAGAATTGTACGTCCTGGGGGAGATATCCGTAGTGTGTATTAAATGTATGAGTAATTTCCGTTTACACTTACTTGAAGAAGGCGATCGTGATTCCCGATCTCCGGCAAAGTTGTGCTCCGGGGACCGACCTGTCTGCCGGTTCGTTGAGATGCATCCCGCGTTTTTGATTATGATCCATTTCTGATTGCATCAATCATAATTTAGATTTAGTCGGTGCTGGATATATGAGGGTTTTTTCAGGTGAAGACTTATGCTTGTTTTATGAACTGTCGATTTCCTATTGAACAAAAAAATAGTCGTTAAAACTGGGGTCATTAGATCTAGCAAAGAGTGAGAAGAGTGTTAAAAGAACAGAAAATTAATTAATATCATAAACATGAATGTGTACATATGGAACATGGAAAGGTGTATTTAGTTTTATCAGCCAATATTTTCTCTTCTTATGTATGTAAATATCATTGTATGAAATGTATTGCTGTTGGTAAATAAATCAAACCAAATCGCATTTTAGAATGAGGCTGCTAAGTTGGTACCTCCGTCGCTTCAGTAAAGCTTTAATTATTTTATGTCGATCCAGATTTTGTTTTACTCCATGCTTTTGGAAATTCTCTCTGAAATACTGATTCCAGCTATCCTTTTTACTGATAGATAATCTTTTAAATGTGCTCGTAAAGAGTACTTTCATGCATTTCTGAGAAAACAGCATTTCTTACTGGTGCATACGTGCTAAATGTTTTCCACAAAGACATGTAAGAAAATGCTTTCTCTGTTTATTCAGTAAGAAAAGGTAAACGTTTTCTTGGGAGGACGATACACAAATCTCTTCCAAACCCTGACAGGCTTGCAAGTTGCAACCAAAATAGTATTGAAGAAAGAAAAAAGAAAAAAAAAATTGTTGAGGAGTTGTCTGAACATCAACAGGTAGGCTCAAGTGTCTATTGGCTTAGTTTTGGGCCGATGATTTTAGACTTTGAACTCCAGAGCATGTCGAGGACAGCTTCCATCTCTGTAGACAAACTCTTAAACTCTCGAAGGCCACGGACCGAAGGGTACTCCAGGTGAGGCCGACACAATTAAGGTACACAGGACGGGAAGGCGTGAGGAATACTGATGAGGATTCTTACTGACGATTCGGTTCTGTAGGAGAATTTGGGGGAAATGTGTTGGTTTTGGCTCAAAAGGCAGAAATGTTGACATTCGTTTTTTGCTTCATGTCCACTGGTGTTACACATTGTCGACTGATGTCTAATTGCTTAGGAGCTATCAGTATACATTTTGATTTGTCAGTTGAAAGTCAAAAGGCATTAATTCACAACATTTTTGTGTGGAAATGTCTTTGTTGGTATTGCAGCTTGTAATGACACTTGTTGATTAGCATCTGTTTGATCTACGTACAGCTTCGAGTCCTATCCAAGGGGCTTGATGATGTAGGGTTAATGCATTACCTAGGGATGTCATTGTATCAGCTGAGCTTTGAACCCAGGTCCAGGACCTTGTAGTTACAAGACCACTGTTCCACCAGTGAAGCAGAAAGGTAAGAGATGTCTCTCAAAAGCATCAGAGAGCAAGAAGAGCTTGATATTGTACTGTTGTGCAGAGCTTATTCCCTTCTAGTTCTCAACTGATGATAAGATGTACTTCTTATCCTCATTGTATCCATTATGTTTGAGCTAGAAAGGCATTAACTCCAAACTTTGTATACAGAGTTAACACCCTTCTGGCTCTAGACACATAAAATGACAAAATGAGGAGTACATCTATAGCATGAACTGGCAAACACAGGTGGAAAAATAGATTTGTGGCGAAGAAGATTTCAAGCTCGAAGATGAGTTGAATGAAAGGAAAGGAAATGGATGAGGGATGGTGCGAGAGAGGGAACGAGAGATGAAACTATCAAAATCAGAACGCAAATATCTCCAAATTAAAATGTCACCTGGAGCTTCGGGCTCTGTACATGTGTAGCCAAGTATTTGTGTAAATTGATGAGAAAAATATCAGAAACTATTGACTCCTTGCTCCGCTTTTCTTTCATGAGAATTTGAGACGTCTTCGTGATATCTCTGGCTCCTTGCATTTTCTTTCTTGATGCATTCAATATATTCATCCTCCGAGGCAGGCAAGGAACGTCTTGGAATATATGATGAGGTTTTCATCAATTTTCTCTTCTCTTCGTTGATGAAATGCTTGATTCCTTTTTTTGTTGTTGGTTGTATCAACGTTGGTCGAATTTCATTTAGGGCTCGACAAACAAGCAAAGTAATTAAATATTTTGTAGTTATGTGTGGTGACGTAGTGATGCTTACGTTGTTCCCTGCACTTATATTTGGTATGATCTTTTCTATTTTTTTGTTGCCTGGGCATATTTCAATGTTATCCAAAGTTTGCACATTTGACCGAGATGTCACCATCATTTGACTTCTTCAACTCTCCTTACTTCTCTTTCCTTTGCTTTTCTTCTCTGCTTCATTCTGTGTTAAATTCATTGTCTTTGTTTGTTCACTCCATCTCTGTTCTCTATATTGTATAGTAGTAGTGACAGAAACTTCAAACAGAAAGAGAGAGTAAGGAGATAGAGAAATGCATTAGGGAAAGAAGGTAAAAGAAAGAGAGAGACAGATGAAGAGAGAGAGAGAGAGAGAGGGGGGAGAGAGAGAGAGGCGGGGGGGGGGGGGGGGAGGGGGAGGGGGGAGAGAGAGAGAGGGGGGGGGGGAGAGGGGGAGGGAGAAAGAGATTGATAGAGAGAAAAGGAAAGAAAGAGGGAGAGAAAGAGAGAGAGAGAGAGAGAAAGAAGGAGAGAGTGGGAGAGAGAGGGGGGGGGGAGAGAGGAAGAGAATGATATATAAGTTTAAAGGGATCCGGTAACTTTGTCTCAGATTTTTAAACAAAATTCTGGATTTAGCTCATGATGCAATGATAATTATAAACCTTTAGGTCAGTCAGGAACCCCATGACTTTTACAAGCCGATCGCCTGTCTGATTATCAAGATATTTATGATTGGAATTACAAATTTTGAAAACCGTTCGCCTGACGGTTTTCATAACACTACAGTCTATTGGGGAAAACGAGTATGGTAAAACCGGTCACTCAAACATTTTTACTTTTTTGCGGCACTTCTTGATCATTTTGAAGCGCCTTTTTTTTTGGGTTTCAATATTACACCATATCACAGACACTGATAACACGTAGGGCCGTGTATCTCAGATTTAACATTGTTAAACGATCCCTTTAAGGGTTGGAAATAAACCAATAAAAAGGGTGAAGAAAAGGTGATATAGGATGAAAGAGAAAGAGAGAATGTTAGAGAGATTTGAAAAAGAGAGATATACAGGGTGAAAGCATAACAAGATGTCAACAGTTAGAGGGGTAGAGATAGAAATTGAAATATGAAGATAATGGGTTAGGGAGAGAGGGAGGTTTGTATGTACCGCTTTGTCGAGATTGCTTATGAAAGTTGGTACATTTTGAAATGGGTTTGATAACATGCCAAATCTATTCTTGTATGCTTTGCAGATCTGTTTGCAATATTGTGACAGCTAAAAATAAGACTCTTTCTTCCGCACCATACATGCATGTAGTTTAATAAAAAAATGAAATAATAAATGATCACGTACCAGTAATGACAAGGCTCAACGCTGATTGAATATATATTGTAATCTATACTCGTATCCTTAGGGGTACACTTGCCATTTATTATTACAGAGGCAGTTACATGGAGAAAATGAGTTATCAGTGACTGGCTTTGATATTGAGAGAGAGAGAGAGAGAGAGAGAGAGAGAGAGATAGAGAGAGATGGAGAGAAAGAGGGAGAAAGAAAGAGAGAGAGAAAGAGAAAGAGAGGGAGAGATATAAAAAGAGAAAGAGAAAGATAAAGAGGGAGATATGTATAGAGTGGAAGAGAGAGAGAAATTGAGAGAGAGAGAAAGAGAGAGAGGGAGAAGGGGAGAGAGAGAGGAGAGAGAGGAGAGAGAGGAGAGAGAGAGTGAGAGAGGGAAAGAGAGGAAGCGAGAAAGCAGACCATTCTTGGAAGCAGTATTGTGAAAAGCTTATTGATATTGTGTTGATGTGGCACAAGATAAAATCAGCATTGGTAGAAAAGACTCTCATGTGTAAATGGTAACCTGTATAAAAAAGAAGATTTATTTAATTAATATTTATATTATATTAATGTCTTTCTCTCTCTCTCTCTTTCCCTTTCTCTCTCTGTCTCTCTCTCTTTCTCTCCCTGTCTCTGTCCGTCACTCTTCCTCCCTCATTCCCTCCCTTTCCTCTCTCTCCTTAAAGGTACTATGTCCCATTTGCAGGCCCAAAAAATGAAAAAGTTAAATTCCAACTGCATTTGAAAGATAATACTAATTTAGAACTTCCCTAAAAAAGGTGGGGCTCGAAAATGTCTTCAAGTGGGAAAATAACGACTATTAGTTGTCAAATCGACTTTAGGGCTATAGAGCCCAAAAGTAATAGTCTTGATTTTCAGACAATTGTACCGAATGGTCATACGTTTTTATGCTGCGCAAAAATTTAATCAGTTTAATCTTGGCCATCACAAGAAGTGGGTTATTGTTTGGTATAAGTTCAAGATCAAGATCAAGGGTGGACCATGGTCTCCCGACTGCCACAAGAAGTGGGTTATTGATGTAGACAAATGCTCATGTACCCTTTACAACTCTTTTCATGTATGTTATTACCAAAGAAGAAAAAAGGCCAGTCAGTCACGCAATAGTGTCTGGCAGTGAAGTCTAGCAAGTAAACGGGTTTCCTTGCATAATTTGAATATGAGGACACTGCTAACTTTTTAATTTCACAGATAGGACATACATGACATATTCATGATTTCTGCAAAGTTCTACAGCATTTGAGGTTGGCTGCAAAAGGGACATAGTACCTTTAAGGACACTGTAAAAAGATCTATATTTTGTTAAATTAACAAAATGTGTGCAGGACCAAATAAGGGAAATAATATGCAGCAAGAAAAAATGGGGAACACAATATAAATAAAAAGCAAGAAGGTTAATGCATGTCAGTGAGAATGATCCCTTAAGAGAATAGCTTCATTAGCAGACAATCTATATGTCATTAGGATTGTGGCAGAAAAGTGGAAAAAAGGGTAAAACAGACATTTTTGTCAAAGAAGACATTGAGAAGGGATATAAACTAGACAACAAATAGGAGGGGAAGATCGATGTAGAGAGACCAGGAATCGGAGAAAGGCGTTTTTGATGTACAAGTGGTTATACAGAGAAGATTATGTAGATTTGAAAGAATAGAAGAAAAAAGGTAAAACACAGAAATAAATAGAACTAGAAATGCAATCGTGTCACAACGATGTGCGTGCAATGACGCCATGTTTCTACGTGTCAAACGAAAGAGCTTCTCTCGCACTATCCAGAGCAATTTGTACGAAGTCTGTAGCTTCTGTGATATTGGAGATAGGTAGGGCGAAAAAAAGGCCTCAACAGTGAGCTTGATGGGATGGTACTGGTAGTGACTATGCCTACGAAGTTTGAAAGAAATTGGGATAAGGGAAAGAACCTAGAAAGGGCTCGCAAGCACTGCGTGCAAAAACCAATGGGATTTGGTGCATGTTCGTCATTGAAATCAAGATCGTTCTGTGGGTCAAAAGCGTGAACCCGATATGCCCCATAGACAATGCGTGTAATGCATGGGCGGAAAACGTACAGGATCTGTATTATGACCGGAGTTAAATTGTTTTTTCTCTCTCTCTTTATGTCTCATAATGAGCCTTATTTGGTATCATTAGAAAGAAAATTTCATGGTTGTTATTGTAAACCACTTTTTTTTTCTATGATAATCTTATCGAAACACGTGATGTAAAATAGATTTATAGGACAAAATGGCGTCTTAAATGGCCCCCTTGACTAATTTCAAAAATCCGGCCACGAGATGCCCTGCGTATTGCATCTCGGAATGTCATTGCAAATTTTCAAGGACAAAAAAGGATGTTTAGGGGGCGAAAAGTAGTCTGAAAAAATGACGTCATGGCCGATAAGTATTATAATCGGGCGGAATTCGTATAGTGACCCTTGTTCAAATGCGATTTACTCACAATTTACAACAATTTATTAAAATTTACTAAACTTGGCAGACAGTTGTCACGTATATGGATACATGTGTCTGCCAAGTTTCAACGACGTACGCATAAAGATCGCCATTTTAGAGCAAGTTTAAGTTATTTTGGAATTTTCTTGAAAATGGCGAATTTGGAGGGCATTTTTCTCAAAGTCATTCAGTGTTAGGGTATATAAATTTGTATATGGCTGGAAAGGACATATCTTCAAGTATCTAAATCCAAAAAAGGGTACGGAATTGCCAAGCCATTATGGAGATACGGCCACAGAAAGACAGCCAATTCCCAGAACTTTAGAGGGCGCTATTTATGTTTTGCAAAGCTATTGGAGCGTGAAATTTTGCATGGCTATGTGTAATTATGAGATAAAGATACTGTGAGATTTAGATACAAAACGAAATTTATATAAGAAAGTTATGGCAGTTTTAGATTATTTAGGGGTCAATTTTTCAAGAACTTGATAAATTTTTGACGAAGTCGGTTTCAGATTTGAATTTTGAGTACGAAGATGGCATTTTGAAGGTCAGGTTAAACGTCGCAGATAAAAGAACATCTCTTAGACTATCTAGAGGAATTCGTTAGAAGTTTGTAGGATCTAGGATAGTGGAGATAGGAAAGAAGAAAGAAAGGCCTTAAAATGGACCAGAAACGGACAAAATGGCGCCTGGACGGTTATGCATGAGTGATTTCGAAAATCGAAAAAGTAGGTGACCTTGATGGGATGCTAGAGACTATGCCTATGAAATTTGAAATGAAAAGGACATGAGGAAAGCACCTTACTAGGAATAACGAACACTACGTGCAAAACGAATGGGATTTCCGGACGATAAGGATAAGGATAAGGAAAAGGATAAGTATATTAATGGGGCAGAATGTGAACGAAAACAAGGCAATGACGAAGGTTCGTCATTGCAATGATAAACAAACTGAATAAGTGAGATTTGTGGCAATACTTATTTAGTTCGAGAGAAGGAAGGAGATAAGGAGACCGTCATTGTTGGTCAAACAGTTTTGAGCGTTAATTTACGCCTGGCTGGAATGCTCCCCAGGGAGTGGAGATTGTGCACACATTGTGTGCGGGCAAGTATTGAATCCAATGATCAGGGTAATAATATACCTGTAAAGCGCTTAGAGACGTCATAGATGTATTAAGCGCTATATAAAAGCGGAGTTATTATTATTATTAAGAGTTGATGGAAGAGCAGATGTAGATAAAGAAAGGTAGGTGGGAAGGGGGGGGGGGGTCAGAGATTGGGGTTCAAACTAGAAAGTAATTATATAACAAGTGAGAGAAAAATGTATAGAGTAAAGATAGAGAAATGGTGCGAAAGGGAATTGAAAAAAAATAGAATTAGAAAGATTTAAATAGATGAAATAACATAGATTTTAAAAAAGTTTGAGAGAAAGAATGCCAGATTTTTTTTTTTAGAAAGAGACAATGTTAGAGAGTAAAAATAGAGAATAAGATAAAGAAAGAAAACTTACAAATTAAAGATAGAAAGGAAGAGAGAGGAAAACTGAAGAAAGCCCAGAACCTGTTGATTGTACATTGACAATTAGAAAGATTTAAATAGATGAAATAACATAGATTTTAAAAGTTTAAAAAAGTTTGAGAGAAAGAATGCCAGATTTTTTTTTTTAGAAAGAGACAATGTTAGAGAGTAAAAATAGAGAATAAGATAAAGAAAGAAAACTTACAAATTAAAGATAGAAAGGAAGAGAGAGGAAAACTGAAGAAAGCCCAGAACCTGTTGATTGTACATTGACAAGGACGATACACTTGGGAATATAGAATACCGAGATTGTAGGAAATGGACAGAGCCTGTGTATGAATACATTACATCTCACAGAGTGCCCCATCCTTCTTGCGCGTAGCATCCTCCCCAGTCTGGAAGGGGGTGTAGGAGTACACCCCTCCCGGGAGCCAGGGGGGTTTATTTTACCAAAACCTCCATGGCGGGGCATGTCCGCGTACACTTTACAGCAGCGGGACGGGCGTGCGTCGCTCGGAGGGGCCGTCAGATAATTAAAGAAAGATTGATTGTTAGCGAGATTTGAATATCTTTTTTCGCCTGCTGGCTCCAGTCTGCTGCCACTTTCAAACCTGTTCCATATTTCTGTCAATTCTCCAAAGATTTTGGAGGAATTAGCCAAAGTTCAGAGTGCATTGAAATCAGAGATTTGGGGAGCTGATTTCCATGATATTACCATGAACTTTAAACAAAAAATCTTGATGGAAAGTTGGATGTAAGGCGAGGCGTCAAAAATAAATATACCAGCCGGCGGCAGCTAACTGCACTTATGCGTCTTGGCTGCATTTTTTTAATTAGCTGAGCCGGCTACCGCTGGCGGTAGGAAATGGTATCCAAAAGCATGCGCCGGCTGCCGCCTTTCGAATGGAAACCGAGCCTCGGAAAAAGCTAGAAAACATGAGCTCAGCCTGGCTGCCGCCGGCAGGAGGACAGTGATATGCCGCCAAACTCCAGCCTCTCGCATGGAAGCCGAGCCTCTTCTCAATGAGGTCGTCTGGGCCTAATTGAAACAGCCACCCCGCGGCCTGGCTCACCGCCACATCCTGCCAATCGATATCTTCATAAAGCAGAATCTAATTTGTCAGAGCAAAAGAAACAGCGCCATCTTATGATCACTGATAAATAACTCGAAAAAACAGTATAGCCTTGCGAACATAATCTTTTCAGATTGGACAGCCTTATAAACCCCAAAACAACAATAACAACTTGTCACTAGAGACAAATATGTGGTCATTCTTTTCTGAT
This sequence comes from Strongylocentrotus droebachiensis, assembly GCA_035222895.1. Taxonomy (NCBI): domain Eukaryota; kingdom Metazoa; phylum Echinodermata; class Echinoidea; order Camarodonta; family Strongylocentrotidae; genus Strongylocentrotus; species Strongylocentrotus droebachiensis. Next base: position 7,058 of record JAVYIG010012068.1, on the reverse strand, counting down.
ATGCCTTTTGAAATAAAGAGACCAGTCGTACCGTGGATATATTATGTGGGCTCACTTTATGTAGATGCATCCTGCCTGTAAACGGATTAGATGCCTTGTATTTTCATATTCAAAAAAAATAATTTTGGTAACAACATAAGATTTGCTATTTTAAAATTTTGGCTCGCCTATTGTTTATAATACCCAAATCATATATTTGGATTTGTTTTTGTTATGCTTCAATGATATAAATCCTACTATATACCTTACTTTAAGAATCATTCCTAATCCTGCCACCTGATTGGTTGAAAGTGAAGTCGTGATTTTAACTATGCCCGCCAAAATGATCTGTTTTTAAATATGCCTGCCAAAATGTTATCTTTGTCAAGTCGAGGTGAGGGAGATAATATTATCTTTATCAAGTCGAGGCGAGACAGATAGTATTTATATTATATTATAATATGCCACCGTCATGTTCTGATGAGTTACGTTTGAAAGATAGAGTTCAGTCTAGAAATCAGGGGTACTTTGTTTTTCGAAGAATTTAGAAAATATAAATCTAACGTACATCTCTATCAGTTATTTGGGGACTGAATAGATAATAAAAACAAACATGTCAACGGCAAGCAAGACAATGAAGCATATATTGTCATATAGCTCTTTATTAAATGAATTTTCTGTAGATATATTGAGTAAAAAGGTCGATAATAGAAAAGGGTAGAAGGTATAAACAGTTTTACCGTCCTCTTCCTTTTTCTCCTCTCTTTTTTTTTTGGGGGGGGGGACCTTATTGTGACACTGGCAGGTCACGTATTGGCATGGGGTTCAGGGGCGGAGCCCCCGGGAGCTCAGGGATTTTAGGCGTTTAATTACGGTCAGATAAACATTCGGGGGCCCGCTTTAGGGCCTTTGGTTTGGTCCAGAAGGCAGAGCCGCCGGAAGCTCAGGGGTTTAAGGCGTTTTTATTACGGTCAGGTGAGTATTTTTTGATACCATATTATTTTGTGACACTGGCAGGACACTCTTTGACTTGAGGTCTAGGGGACGGAGCCCCCAAGAATTTCAGGGGTTTTAGGCGTTAAATTACCGTCAAATGACCATCATTTAGCAACATTTGTAAGTCACCGTAAGGTTATGGAATTAGAAATACAATACAATACAATACAATGAACATTTAGGGCGCCATTCCCATAAACCACGTTTGAATTTTGCCTCCCCCGATCCACAACTTGTTGGCTTCTTTTCTTTTCTTCTTTTCCCCTTTCCTTTATCTCCTCTTTTCCTTTTTTCGTTCCCTTTCCTTCTTTCGCTCTTAATTTTTTTTTGGATTGGAGTTAGGTTGGGGAGGGTTGAGGAGGCAACAGCCTGAGAGGCAAGGCCCTCGATCTCCTTACCCCCTTTTCTTTGCTTCTTCCTCTTCTTTGACCCATGTATTGTTCGTGAAATCCATGCAATACTGTTTAATGCGCCCACAGGCTTTGCAGGGTTGGCGCATAGAGTTCCTTTTATATACCAAGAGTTTTGACACGAAGCGTCCGTTTTGTTGCGTTTTGTTGGAAACAGTTATGGCGTTTGAATTATACTTTGGACATGCTTGGAGTCATCAGTTGATTGGGTGAAACAAGCCCCTTGCGTGCGGCAGGGGAAAATAAAGCATGCCATTAATGGGGTGCGACCCATGCCCCCGACGTGCCGGGCAGCATGCTGAGACATTTTAGTCGTCATGCTTTACTCAATATATTTACAGAGCATTCATCAAACATTGAACATCCGACAACCCCCCCCCCCCCCCTTCACACACATAGCCTATGCCATGCCGACACTTTGGGTAATTCAAGTTAGGCAGCTAACCCGCGCCACAACAATAGAATCTGGCAAGCCGGACAAAAGCGATCAAACTAGTGTTGAATGAGCGCGCGAATAGTAAAAAGCTACTAGTATAATTATGACAACAAATGCTTAGTTGATGAGCTCGCCATTGACTTGTTTGTTATTATTTGTATATATTAAGTCCCCAAATAACATATAAAGGTGTACGTTAGATATAGTATTTGATCGTGAATCCTAACTTTTCCTTTTATTATGTCTGTTTAACTTTATATTTTATATTTGTTTCCATGACGCGCCGCCCCACGAAAAAGCGTTGAGTCGCCGAGCGCGCGACTACGTAGTAAAAAGCTACTAGTATATGACAACAGATACTTCATTGTTAGGCTCGCCGTTGACATGTCGTGTTTCTCGTCCAAACTTTAACACAAAACGGAGGAGGCATGCAGGGCATTACTTTTTACTATAGGATTTCCCGGCCAAATTCGCGTGTTTGTCATTCGAATTCATTTACTTTGCATTTAAGTTAGCGCAGATCGGCTTTGCCATGCCAATTATCATTCAATTTTCCAGTATTTGTATTTAATTTAGGATTTTGGTCGAAGGGTTTCATAGATCTGTCATTCAATTTAGAAACTGCTCAAATAGCATTCAAATTAATATTCACTTGTCGAAGCGTATTTTTTATCATTCAAATTAACTCCTGTCATTCGTATTCGTAATATTTTTTATTCAAGTTAGGAATGTTAGGGGGAAGAATTGCAACAAATTTTTACAGTTTTTAAATAATGCAGTTAAAATGCATCATTTGCCATTGGTGTCTAAGCTGTTATTCCATTTATTTATTTTCAGGACAATGCAGATGGGTGTAGTCAGACATAGAGTAAAGAAGGGGCGAAATCAAGGGATAAGGCATTTTCTGCACAGACATGTTCATATACCCGGGAAAGGTGGGGGTACCCTCAGAGGCCCCTTTTTACTACAGACTCGGAATTTTACAAAAGTAATTCACATCGTCTCTTATACCCAGCACACCACTCTGTTTTTCTTAAAGAGTTTCATAGTTTACTTGCCCGCCAGCAGATCGATAACTAAAGACATGGCTAAATAATGAATCATGTTCAAATTGTTGACTCTAGTCCCTACCCCAGTCACAATATTGTACCCTTCTTCCATAATAAATTTATGATGAAACATAAGACAAACAACTTCCTTGCATGAACATTTACAAATATACCGAGACTATCAGGTCCGTAGATGCAAGTCGTTTTTTTCTTCTTAACAATCAAACTTAAATGCTGATGAATATCAGATCAATCTAATAAGTATAAGTGTATAAATGCAAGAAAATTAAATAAGATGAAATACACATGAAAAAAAAATCTTGAAAGAAAAAGAATGAGCTATAAAAAGTGTGTAATAAACGAGAAATGTATATTGACCATCAATTTAAGTGCACAAAGTGCTAATTTGAATGCTACAAATGAATTAGAATGCTAAAAGTACATCGTCGCGTTGTCAGAAAATCGTGTTGAGCCAAATCGAATGACCAAATAGCGAAAGAAGCACATTGTTTATTAATTTGAATGAAACATACGTAGATTCTAACCAAAATTCCATAGATTTAAAAACTAGAAAAGGGAATATAAACCCGATATATAGCTGACTGCACTAAAACCGTCGAATTTGAACGCAAGACAAATTAATTTGAATGACAAACTCGCGAATTTGGCCGGGAAATCCTATATTTTTCATTTTTTTTCCAAGATGGCTGCCAATTGCTTATTATAGCTGGCCAAGCCCATTTATTCACAGATATTGTGCTAAGTGAGTATAGTGATGTAATGTATGACAAAATAAATGATTTGTATCACTTTAGAAGATATTTAAACAAAATATATATCACAGGCTTTTTTGTTGGGGGGGGGGGCGTTCCGGAATAGTAAAACAAAAAAAGGAAGCGGCGGCCAAAAACTAAAGCGAGAAACACTTCGTTTTTGTTATTTGGCCTCATTCATATCTATTTAGTCCCCAAATAACCGATAGAGGCGACCTTAGATTTATATTTTCTTCGAAAGATAAACTGCCCCTGATTTCTAGACTGAACTTTAAAACGCAACTCATCAGAACTTGAAAACATGACGGCGACATACATTAGGCCAAATAAAATAAAAGTGTTTAGCGTCCTGCCTTTTTAAAAAATAGGAAGGAGGAGGCCTTTTTTCTTCTTTTTTTTTTCTTTTTCAAAATGGCCGCTTGGTACATTTTCCCTGCAGCCAAGATGGCTGAGGGGATTTTTTAATTATAAAATCAGAAATAGATCCATTTTAAACATACTATGTCCCTTTTGCAGCCTACATCAAATTCTGTAGAACTTTGCAGGAATTATGAATATGTTATGTATGTCCTATCTGTGAAATTTAAACTTGAGCAACGTCCTAATATTCAAATTATGCAATGAAACCGGTTTACTTGCTTGACTTCACTGTCAGACACTATTGGGTGACTGACTGGCTGTTAATTTCCTTATGCTGTTGTTGTTACTTGTTCGTGTGGCGGTGCGTCATGGAAACAAATAGAAAAAAATAAGTTAAACAGACATTTGTCTGAATATATACTGTATGAAAAGAAAATGAAAAGTTAGGATTCACGATCAAATACTCTATCTAACGTACACCTTTATCGGTTATTTGGGGACTGTATATAAATATAAATAATAAACAACAAGTCAACGGCGAGCTCAACAACTATAAGCATCTGCTGTCATATACTAGTAGCTTTTTACTATACGAAGTCGCGCGCTCGGTGACTCAACACTAGTTTGATCGCTTTTGTCCGGCTTGCCAGATTCTATTGTTCTGGCACGGATTAAGGCTGCCTAACTTGAATTACCCAAAGTATCGGCATGGCATAGCCTATGTGTGTGGAGGGAGGGGTGATACTTTTTTAATAATATTATATTTGTCTAATGTTTCGTGTCGCAACTCTTTGTATATTAAAGGGTACTATATATGCCCCATCCCTGCAGGCCTATGGGTGCATTAAACAGTATTGCATGCATTTCACGAACAATACATGGGTCAAAGGTTCCCCTTTGGTCTTCGACACCCCTCCCCCTCTCTCTCTCTCTCTCTCTCTCTCTCTCTTCCTCTCCCTTTCAAACGTGCCTTCCATCATATGGCAACGTTGCGTTCACATGTTATTCGCCGTATTAAAGTGATGGTGTTAGATATAGAGCGAAATAATTGAAAGTATATAACGAAAAATATTAAACTTGGAAAAAAGAAGAGAAAAATGACAGTGCTGATTAATTGAGGAGTTGCAAATTGATCTGAAACTTAGGTGGCGGAAAATATATACATTATTGACCGGGGGCGCAAAATTGGTCTTTTACTGAGATGGCGAAAAATTGATCTGAAACTTCGGGGGGGGGGGGTCGCAAAATTGATCTGAAACTAAGGGGGGCGGCATTTTTATATTCGATTGAGGTAGCGCAAAATTTATCTTAACCTTCGGGGGCGCAACATCTATCTTAGACTAAAGAGGGGGCGCACAATTGATCTGAAACTAAGGTGGGCGCCAAATGGATCTTTCATTGAGGGGGTGCAAAATTGAGTCTGAAACCTTTGGGGCAGGAATTTTTATTTTATTGAGGCAGCGCCAAATTGATCTGAAACTAAGGGGGTAGGACGTTTATATTTTAAGGGGGCGCAAAATTGGTCTGAAACTAAGGGGGCGCAAATTTGATCTGAAACTTAGGGTGCAGAAATTTATATTTTATTGAGGTGCCGCAACTTGTTCTGAAACTTAGGGGCGCAAAATTTATATTTAATTAAAGGGCCCGCGCCACATTGATCTGAAACTTGGGGGGTGGGGGGGGGGGGGGGGTAGGACGTTAATATGTTATTGAGGGGGCGCAAAAATTGAACTGAAAATAAGGGGGCGCAAATTTGATCTGAAACTTAGGGTGCAGAAATTTATATTTTATTGAGGTGCCGCAAATTGTTCTGAAACTTAGGGGGCGCAAAATGTATAGTTAAGGTTGATCATGTAACATATACGTATTGGTGTGTACTACAAGGTTTTGGAATTAGCCAAGCCTTGGTTATAAAGTAACAAATACCGTACATAGAAAGATGTAGCCTATATGCAACTACACAAAAAAACTTTGTATAGTCCTAGTAGACATTATGCATTGCAAAGCCAGAATGTGTTATTATTGTATCTGCTCTATTAAACGTCGCTCTTTTTCCAAATCCCCCATTTTAAGATATGACTTTCATTACGACTAAGTTTGTAAGCTTCAGAATGTTGGTAGTGAAGAATCATAAAATCACAGAACGTAGATAAAAACTAAAGCATATACATGTATGTTCTGTTAACCCTCTGAAGGCAGACAATGCACAATGCGATACACTGTAATGTTCTCAAAAATGCGTACATTCATTCTCGTCATTATCATTATCATTTTCTTTTTCTTTTGTATTTAGTACCTGTTTACTCCTGATTATGTTGTTGTTATTGCTTTTTCGTGGGGCGGTGCGTCATGGAAACAAATAGAACAAAATAAGTTAAACAGACATATACAAAAAGAAAAAGAAAAGTTAGGATTCACGATCAAATACTCTATCTAACGTACACCTTTATCGGTTATTTGGGGACTGTATATAAATATAAATAATAAACAACAGGTCAACGGCGAGCTCAACAACTATAAGCATCTGTTGTCATATACTGGTAGCTTTTTACTATACGTAGTCTCGAGCTCGGTGACTCAACGCTAGTTTGATCGCTTTTGTCCGGCTTGCCAGATTCTATTGTTCTGGCGCGGATTAAGGCTGCCTAACTTGAATTACCCAAAGTATCGGCATGGCATAGGCTATGTGTGTGGAGGGAGGGGTGATTCTTTTTTAATAATGTTAGATTTGTCTAATGTTCAATGTTTGATGAATGTTCTGTAAATATATTGAGTAAAGCATGACGTCGTAAATGTCTTAGCATGCTGCCCGACACGTCCAAGGCATAGGTCGCACGCCATTAATGGCATGCCTTAATTTTCCATGCCATACGCATCCGGGCTTGTTTCACTCAATCAACTGATTACTTCATGCATGTCCAAATTATAATTCAAACGCCATATCTGTTTCCAACAAAACGCAACAAAACGGACGCTTCGTGTCGCAACTCTTTGTATATTAAATGGTACTATATATGCCCCATCCCTGCAGGCCTATGGGTGCATTAAACAGTAT
>JAVYIG010012067.1:0-56122 GCA_035222895.1 Strongylocentrotus droebachiensis | reverse complement strand
TTGTTAACATTGGCAAAAATGCTCATAATATTTACGACATTTGTGAATAAAACATCACATGCTACATGGCTTATAATTACTATCACACGACATATAGTCATACTATTCCTTCATCTGTGTTTTTTCTACTCTTTTTGGATATGTTGTTTTCTGGGATTTAACACAAATTTGAAAAGTGAGAATTGGAGGTATTTTGTAGAGTCTTTCATTCACTTGGCTGAGCATTCAAATCAAAGACCAGGAATGATTTCCTGTGGTTATGAATTAATCCTTATTTTCCTCTCTCTACTCACATGGAAATGGGTACCTGGCAATAGCTGGGGTTATATTAATTGCAGGGCCCTCCTTGGGTTTCCCTGGGTAAACACAATCATTATTGATGTTTATTATATATTATCATGAATAATCTAAGATGTCTTTAAACCCACTCTGCAGAGACTAAAATTACCTGAACTGGATTATCTCCACACGACAGTGTGATGTTCTGTTCATGCCACTCGTTTCCTTGATCTCCAACAAGTGTGAGAACTGGATCTCCACCCTGGCACACACTGATCTCGAGTTTTCCATCCTAGATTTCATACAGTAGAATATTGTGTATTACTGCAATTTGGTCATTATCAAGCACAATATACCATGTAAAATTACAAACAAAAACACATATTGTAGGAAGATACACAAAGCACCAACCCGTCCCTCCTTCCAACGGTGTCGATTTGTATCCGTGGCAGTGGCGTAGACAGGTTCGTACACCTGGGGGGGATGACTCAGGGGCGGATCTAGCTTTTTGCTAAAGGGGGGGTTGACCAAAATAATGACGATGCGGAGCATCGTCCACGAGCCGCGAAGCGGCGATCCGATTTTTTGGGGGGTGTTTATTTGAACCCCGTAAGTGATGTTTTCCTGGCATCTATTAACACAATGGAGACCATAAAAAGCAGTGCATGATAACGTCTTTTTAAATCAAGTAACAGTTAAATACACAGTTATATCCAGAGTTATCATGTGTTTGGTTAAGTTACCAGATGAGTTGAATATCTTCTCACAATATTTGCACTTGAAAGGGTTTCTCTCCAGCGTGCGTTCTTTTTTCTTTCTTTTTTCTTTTTTTTTCCTTTTTTTTTTCCTTTTTTTTTGGGGGGGGGGGGGGCCGCCCAAGGGGGGGTTTAAAATCACAAGATAACCACAAAATACTTGTAAGATTTTCTTTTTTTACCGTCTGAATTGGCTTTCACCGTGTGAATGCGGCTAATAACAATAAACAATTACAATAATGATGAGGATTATTATTATCATCATCATAATTATTATTATTATTAATATTATAATTGTTATCATTATAATTATTATTATTATTATCATCATTATGACTTATTAAGTAAGCAAATATCATTCCCCAAAACCTGGGGGGATGATTGTACATGCCATCCCTCCACCTTGTGAGGTGGGGGGATGCATCCCCCTCATCCCCCCCCCCCCCCCCCGTTGTCTACGCCCCTGATCCGTGGTTGGGGGGGGGGGGGGATGATAGGTGCCAAAATATTTTCGGCAATGGATCAAAGCAACCAAGAGGTAGAAGCGTGTGGCAGGTTGCACCCCCTCCCTTCCAAGTTATTAACTTTTTCAAGTCACCCTCAATAACGATAACATTTTAGAGAATATGGGACTTATGTGGGTCCCACATGGGCTTGCTACCTGGGTTATTATCCTCTCAAGCCCGTAGCAAGGATATTATTTTTAGGGGGCGGTAATGAGCACGCAAAGCGGCGAAGTGCGCTCACTAGGGGGGTGGGTGTAGGGAGGGGGAGTTTCCCCCGTCTCGCGCGAAGCGCGGAAGCTTTGATGTTTCATTAAATTATTAGAGAAAGAAGACGATTCGTTGTACCGTTTTCGACTCTCAATCCTTGTCTAAATTCAATTTCTTTTGACGTTTCATTAAATTATTAAACAAAGAAGACGATTCGTTGTAACAGTCTCGACTCTCAATCCTTGTCTGAATTCAGTCCCCCCCCCCCCTCCCCTCCCGTTTTTTTTTACTTTTCATTATATTATTAGAGAAAGAAGACGATTCGTTGTGCCGTTCTCGACTCTTAATCCTTTTTCTTCCTACGTCCTCTTCCTCTCTTCTTTCTCTCTCTCTCTCTTTTGTTTGGCCGCCGTTTTTTTTTTTTTTTTTTGAGGGGGGGGGGGGTTGACCGCCCCAACCCCCACCCTGGCTAAGCGCCTGTATCCTCTCTGTCTTTCATTATCTCTCTCTCTCCCAATCTCTACCTCTTTTTTGCACTTTTGCGCTTCGCGCTTAACATTTAGCTCTTTGCTGTTTAACGCTGCGGCTTTGCATTTAGCGCACTGCATTTCTATGATGCTGTTGACTGAATATACAGTGTGAGTAAAAAAAAACTTTACACCTAGAAAAATGCTAACAATTTTAAGAATCATTTATGAAAAGTAAATTATTATACACCATATGAAAGAGTGTTTCATCCCAAATCGTTTGGTACCATTTTGGGTGGTATGTGTTCACGCTTGGATAAATAGGAGGCATTGTTTGCGAGAGTGCAAAAATCGACTTGCGCCAAATAATGCTTATGTGATGTTTGAATAAAACAATTGGGATTTCGGTATTAATTCGGTCTTTGCAGATCCAAATAACATCCCTACCAAAATTAATCATGTCACACTTATCAAAACACACACAGAGTCACACTCAATAAGTCACACAAACACACGCACACACACACACACACACACACACTCGCATAGCAAATTTAGATGCAGACTGACTGAGTCCTTTGGGAGAAACAATTCATTATGATGTTAATGCACCAAACTTTCATTTAATGGCATTATGATTGAATTTTAATTCCATTTTGATATCAATTGAGAAATTTGCAAATTTACAGTAATGTTCATTACGTAATGATGTCTTGGTTCCAAAAAGGTAACCACAACACATATGAAGTTATAAACCGTCTGAATACACGACAGTGAGAGAGAATAATCAATGGTCGCTTCTTTTATTCCAAAAGAATGGCAGCTTTCATCATGCTTTTGTCCTTTTGTGTGAGCTTGTGCTCAAATGGCTTGCCTGACCTGGCAGGCATCACATAAGAACTGAAGATGGCAAACGTGGTGCGTCCTCAGTTTACCCCGCAACAGCGATCTGTTTTGGTGACAGAAAAGGCACGATGTCAAGGCAATGTGGCAGAGGTCTTAAGACGCTTCCGACGACGTTTCCCAAACATCAGGTGTCCTTCTAGGCAAACTGTTTATAACAAATTTTGATAAGTACCGCAGAACGGGAACGAACCTCAACCTCAACAAAGGACATTCAGGCCGTCGAAGAACAGCTAGGACACCAAAAAACATTGAGGCAGTTCGAGATTCGATACAGCAGGCACAAAGCGGTCAGAGGATATCATTCCGTGCGTGTGCGTGTGTGTGACTTTGCTACTGAAAAAAGCATCTGCAATGCATCTCATTTCATACATTCAATTCATTCTCTCACTTTAATACTTTAATTCGATTTTTGCACTCTCGCAAACAATACCTCCTGTTCATCCAAGCGTGAACACATACCACCCAAAAATGGTACCAAACGATTCAGGATAAAACACTCTTTCATATGATGTGTAATACTTCACTGTTCATGAATTATTTTTTAAATTATTAGTAATTTCCTAGGTGTAAAGTTTTTTTTGACTCACACTGTATTTAATAAATTCATCAATTCCTGATGCAGCCGTATGAGCGAGAATTCAACTTATTCTTGTCTCATATACGGTTGTCTCATTTACGTATGTATTATGAAAACGAGATAGCAAAAATAAATGTGTATATTGATGGTCATCTTGCGAGTAATAACCATTAACTACTCTCATCGGGCTCTTATCATTTATTTTTCTCTTAATTTTTTTTTATGGTGAATTATGGGGGGGTGATTGTACAGGCCACCCCCCCCCCACCTGAAATATTGGGGGGGGGATATATCCCCCCCCCCCCACCCCCCCCCCCCCCCCGCCCCCGGGATCGACACCCATGCCTCCTTCACAAAATTGCATACTCTGTTGTGAAAGGTGGTCGAGCTGACTAGGCACAAGGCAAAAGGGCAAACTAAACCTCGGGTTGCAAAGACATTTATCGAGTGTCCCGTATAAACATCGGACCAACAAATAGTAATAAATGTCAAGTTGTATAGAATTTGATCTCTCGGGTAGCTCTCCTTCGTGAATCATAGTTATGGGGTAGGTCATTTATTTTAAAAATATTAAATATCTTTAAGAAAGGACAAATAATACATTATGGCTATCTGTTGTCGCATGTAAAGCTTTCACAAGGATAGCAAGCCTATCGCATCTCATTTATATTGATTGGAGGAGATGCGATAGTCTCGACAGTGATCATAGTGGTGTTATATTTCGTTCTTACCTTGTTGCTTGCCCCATATAAGTGATACCAGAATGTCAGCCATCCTTCATCATCTGTCAGGTTGAATATAGGGGTTGCTATGGTAGCCTTCTGACCTCCAACTCCATCTTGTGAGTCTGCCCATAGGAACCTTCCTACCGATGAGGAATGACACAAATACTTCATGATGATACGTCATTCATACTGCCGAAACGACACCAGACCGACGACAGACCAACTAAAACAATACAATACCGCGAATGGCTAATAATATAATTCGGTCGGTTTGCAGTCAGTATGGAGTCGCTTTGGAAGTGTGACTAAGGTGTAATAGGCTTGATGTGAGGGCGATTAGATTGATATACATACATATATGGAGAAAAAAAATAAAACAATTATTGACTTAATTTTTCGAATAAAATTTCATTAGACAGATCAGTGTCCCTTTCTACCACATTTTTTCTGGTTTGGTCTCTTCAAAATGCTTGAGCTGGCTGGCAAAAGAGAAAAATGAAATGTAATACCTCTCTTTCCTACATTGCCTGTGTGATCCTGTGAAGATCTTATATCTGCTATATCAACAGAAGCCTAGTATAGTATATACCTGATAAATTATTTGATTTGCAAGCCTATAGAGCTTTGATTTGACCGAAAATGTTTTGCCAATATTTAGTCATAATATCGTAACCTAGCCTAACTTAAGCAGGCATAGGACATGCAATGACCAAGTACTTGGAATTTTCCAATAATTTGTTTTAACATTCCAAAGAGAAGTTATTGTTTTATCTGTCTTCGTTCATGTCAATGAGAGTCCACGGGCTTCATTAAAAAAAATCGATTTAAATGTTTTGAACCATCGCCATTACCTGCTACTCCTGTATTGCCTGTGTGATCCTGAAGAGGTCCAGTGTCTGCCTTCTCAGAAGACGAGGCCAGTTTCCAGTCAAAGTCATCGTCTACACCTTGCACCATGCCACAGAACGACTCACTCGTACTTGTGCCGAAGTCACAGGAAAATAGTATAGTATTAATGACTGCTTTGAGAGAAATAGTTGTTTTATTACGCTCAAGGGAAGGTTAGAATTGTGCTATTCCCCGAGGCTTGCCGAGGGGAATAGCCCAATTGTAACCTTCCCGAGAGCGTATGAAAACAACTATTTCTCGAATATTAAAGCAGTCATTAATACTTTTATATGCCGAAAAAAAATAGACTAAAAAATAATCTCGAATTGAAAAAAAAACTTGACCTTAACACACAACATGCATCGGGTGCGCGATCAAGACACCCTGACAACTAGATCTATTTTTGTATCTTTGAAAGTAGACCAGATCTAGATTCTAGTCTAAGCAAGATATTTTTACAATTTTGGGGGTGGGCCGGCCCTGTGGGGAATATGGAGAAGAACCTGCGCTTTCATATGACACCTCACTTATTGAGTATCACCTTCAGGATCACAACAGATTATAAAGGTTTGAATCTCGAATTGAAAAAAAAACTTGACCTTTTTTGCATGGTCGCGGAATGCACGTAGACTGCATAGGGAATGCATTGCGTACAATCTCTATGTGAATAATTTTAACACACAACATCGGGTACGCGATCAGACACCCTGACAACTAGATCTAATTTCGTCTACAGTCTATACGTCTATGCTTTTTCAGCAACTAAACGAACATGTTTATGGATAATTTCACGTACCCTTTTTGTTGTTCTTGCTGTCAGCGAGTCTTGCATTTGATAAGTTGAAATCTTGGGAGAGATTCTTGAGCCATTTTTGTCTTGTTTGGAATTGTCTTGTCTTGTATGAAATTACCGACCAATTTTTCGCACACGTATGGTATCCTTCATCGCTCAAACCATTTTTTAACATGTAAACCTATGGGGTAACCATGGAGACTGACTTATTTTTGTAATAACCATGGTTATTAAAAATAGTGAAATGTTTTATGCATGGTTACCGAGAATTTTACAGGAACAGTTGAAGTTTATGAATGCAATTCGACCAATCAGATGGCTGGATTTCTTAAGTGAGGTATATAACACTGTATAATGATTGACACCAATATAACATAATTATTTTCCTGTCATTATGATTACACTGAAGAAATAAAGTAGGCATTCAAACGACAACTTTAAGAAAAGGGTAGCTAACTAGCTCACCAATTTCCAGTTCATCATGCCCATACAAAAACGGTCGAGCGATTCTCTTTATCAGGGACAGATCCAGGGGGGCACGTGCCCCCCCCCCCCCCGCCCGCCCCCCCCCCCCAAAAAAAAAATTTAGTGCTCACTACCCCCCCCCCCCCCCCCCCCCTTTACCCCCACAAAGCGAATTTGCGGCCGGCGCGATTTCAATATTTCGGGAGGAAAACAAAAAAAGTGTGCTCTTACCCCCCCCCCCCCCCCCATTGACAAAAATCCTGCGTACGCTACTGATTTCACCCCCATCCCATTTTGTCCCCCCCCCCCCCCCCCCCCCGGTAAGAAATTCCTGGATCCGCCACTGTTTATAACCGACTTAACAGGAAAAGAATAGACCTATTCAGAATTCATTATCCATAATCTAGTCTATATCATCTTCCAACAGTCTTGTGTTAATCGCCTACTAATTGCTCCACCATCATGATCTTGCCACAGAACCGTCTTGTGATGACATGATGCACCATTTTTGCTGAAGATGGGGTTATTGTTTTTACATCCCGTGTTTCTAAGCATAAAAAAGGTTGTGAGATCTTTTGTAGAACCATTAAGCAAACTAACATTATAATCTGAAGTGATGGCAATGCTACTTACGGTTTTCAGTGACACCTAAAGAAGGTTGAGTGGCCAGTACACATAACAGGAAAATAATTATGAATGACGCCATGACAACATCACAAATGATTACAAAACAGGCTTTGACGTTTCACTAGTACAATCCTACAATGTATGAAATCCCTAAAGCGCAAAATCATACCATACAATACAATTGCATGCATGGTATGGCCGCTATACATATTATGTATGATTAAACCTTGCCAATATTATTTTATGCGAGTACACTTGTCTTGTGCGAGACTAGAATTACTGTCGGTGGAAATTTAAAAAGAAATTGTTTTCTACTGTTTGCCATTGACATTTATTTGTAACCAATTTGGTACTATAGTTGTCGAATGCTTGAAGTAAGAACAGTTATTTACCCTGTGACGCACACAGAAATAAGCATAGCTTTTATAATAAATATAGTTACGCCAACGGAAATCACGCTCGTTCAAAGGTCGAACTCATGCTGGAGAGCCGAAATATATTCTCCCGAAGAGTTTGTATATATCTGCGAGCGAACTATTGGGAGCTCCATGACCATTGAGTGTGTACTTGTCCCAACTATCACTCTCCATACGCTACGGTAATGAGGAAGTTAAAGGTGGAAAAGCTGATCACACCGCGACAGGTTTTGTTCTCAGTGTATCTTACATGACTAATGAACTTGAACATGTTTTTTCTTAACGTCTGTAAATAGAAAATTGACATGGGAATATCAAATATTTGATTTTTTTTTTCTTTAATCTGTTAGTTGTTTTCTGGTATAGTATTTAACACTTTGAACTCGTTTGGAAGTCCCAAATATTGACATCATTCTACCATTGTCAATTAAGTTTCACCAAAATTGAAAAATCAGTATTAAGAAATATATGGCATCTTGAACTCGTAATGTGAATTGTTATTTCAATCTTTTCTGAATAATATGTTCACAATGTTCTGAATTTTACTAATTCAATTTAACTTAAACCTGGGCATAAATCACATTTCATAAAATGAAAGCTGAGGTCCCAGACTAACTTTATTTATAGAACCTGATTCTGAACAAAAGCATAATGCAAAATAAAAATAATCAGAATTAGTCATGTTTGCAATGTGTTTTATTTACAAACATAATTTCCAGACGAATGGTAAAGTATGTGTACCATGTACCAACTATACATAACCGTGGGAATATACAAGAGGAGAGAATCGGTTTGCAAACATACTCTTCAAGAAAAAAAAACTTCTTTGTCATTGTTCCGTGTCTAACTCCACGTTTCAACAGCGAATATTCTTTTCAATATTACTTTGTGTACTGAGAATGACAGATGTGGATTGAACCCAACACGTGATCTGGAATTGTAAACACACTATTCAAGGACTATGAATAGAAAGGAAATCAACCGGAAAGAAATATGATTTCTAACAATAGGACTGGTTTGAGGCTACGTTACAGAATGGTGAGTGTGTTTCTGAATAGAGCATATTCATCTCTGTACGTGGGTGTGATGTACTAACACAGCGCATATTACAAACATTGATATATTTTTCTTAAGTTGAAATTTGTTTATTTCTAAGAAAGTTGACGACATCCTTTTATCACTGTTGTTGCAGTTGTTGCAGGGAAAACTGTTAATGAGTGCAGACACGGAACTTGTAGTTTTGTAACAACTGGGATCCTCTTCCTAGTAAAGTGCAACGACTTGGACCTTCATGTAGGTCTGACGAACGTGATACCAACTGCAACTCTGATATATTTTTAAGCTACGGATCCAAAATGACAGAAGTGAAGGATCCCAGAAAGAAATTTCAGGAGAAACATCTTTCATAATAAATCACAATCGAGTGGGATTTTATTCGTAATGAACACGGATCCATTCATTTGAAAGTGTTTCGTATAGTACCGATGAGCATCATGGCGCTAAGGAACATATGGTGTGTCCCGTTCTTGTTGATATGGCTTCAATGTGCAACAGGAATGAATTGTAAGTACTTTCCGCCATAAATCTATTCTTTATCCTTGCCGAATATGACAACATTTTTTCAATTCCTTTTTTTCACATTATAACAATTTTCACATTACAAGACGAAGACCAATTATGTTGTTCTTACATATATATATGTATAAACAATGTACATTATTGTTTTATCAAAACCTGACGAAGGCAGAAGCAATTTGTTGCCTGATCCTCATATGTCCATTGTCTATCATATCTGTCATTAAAATAATTGGTGAAACTTCAATTAAATATTACATGTTGTTTAGGCCCATTTCCAGCATAATTATAGTTAATTCTGACCCAGGATGCCTTTAAGATGCCCTAAAGACTTTTATGAAGATATTCGCTCCACCGTTTTTGCATGGGGATGACGAACTACATTTTTAGTGATCTAGTAAGCCACCCTTTTCTTTGAATTTTTCATTTAAATGCCTACTTAATTTTGTCAGCCTAATCCTGGCCTAATCATAATGAATACAAATCATTGTTATATTTTTTCAACCATGTTACAGTGCTATTTTCCTGTGACTTCGGCACAAGTACGAGTGAGACTTTCTGTGGCATGGTGCAAGGTGTAGACGATGACTTTGACTGGAAGCTGACCGCAACCTCTGGTACAGCAGACACTGGACCTTCACATGATCACACAGGCAATCCAGGAGAGGCAGGTAATAGCGATGGTTCAAAACATTTACATCGATTTACATCACAGACAAATAAATGAAGAGATTTATAACAAGAATAATTATATAGCGAATAGATTTTAAAAGGACAGTATCGGCAAATCCAAAGTACTCGATCATATTCATGTCCCATGCCTTATACGTTAGGCTATGTAACAATATTAAATATGACTAAACATTGATGTTAGAAGTATAATTTTATTGTTTAGGCCCTATTTGGTCAAGTCTAAGCTCTAGTAGGGCTAGAAAATAAAAGCAATCATCAGGTACTATATAGGCTACTTAAAGCTTGAATTTGCTCCATATTATCTTAGTCACACCGCCAAACCATGGTCCAGATATTTGGAATGCTTTACCTGACAATATTAAACACTCTGCATCTCTTTATTCATACAAAGCATCGATGAAAAAATATTTAATTTCTAAATATTCACAAAAATTATAAGGTTCTCAGAGGTTTTGAATGTTTGTTTATGTAAATTAATTTTAGATGACCAGTTCATTAACAATACGAATCGAACACTTACTTCACCTGCACACACCCACTTGCACACACTTGCAATTTATGTTCTTTCCACTTTTTATTTAGATACTTTCTGATCAAAGTCTTTATACGTGACACTCTATTCTCCTACATACTCCTATAACAACGCCATGTACCCCACCCCCCCCCCCCCCCTTCCCGGCTGCTATCGACTCAAGCATTCTTTCTTTATGATAGTTGGCTTCTGCATTTATCTTGATTTTTTTTTTTTTACTTACCTCCATACTTTCAAGCTTTCAATTATATATATATGCATTTTTGTATGTGTGTGTATTTAAGCAGAAAAACAATTATATTATATACTATTATTGTTATTTGAATATTTTATATTTGATTTATCAATAAATGCAGAAACATCTGCTCAAAAACAACCGATTCCAAACCAACCAGTTATTTGCAATCGGAGTAGTATTGCTTGTTCGATGAGGCGTCGTTCTGGTGTCGGTCTGGTTGGTGTAACATGGTTATATCATATAGGACTTTATATTTGGCAATATATATAAAGTGGAGTGGACTTTATAGCTATTATGGTGTATGTCATGTATGTAGCTAACTATCCCGTAACACAAATCCTTCATTTGTTTACGATATAGTCCAATAAATGTTCATACCAATTATCTTACATTGTTCCATTTGTAGTGATTGCTTTACCTTATGTATACATCTTTGATTAGATTCAAAATTCGGTTCATTACTTTAATTCATCGTATTTATAATTTACATAAGGAAGAGCAAATAAAGCATAGACAAAAATGATAAGCACACATTATACTCTGACAATAGTTGTATTTGTGCATGGACAGGAAGGTTCTTATGGGCAGACACGGCTAATGGAGGTCCCGGTCAGAAGGTCAGCATAGCAACCCCTCCATTCAATCTGACAGATGGTGAAGGATGGCTAACATTCTGGTATCACTTAAATGGGGTAAGAATGGATACAATTATAACACTGTTAAAGTACACTAAAATCAAGCATTAATTATGATTCGATTTATACTCCGGTGGAATTTTCTTTCGTCAAAGATATAGGGTTTTATTAGGGATTGATATGCAACCGAAGCCTTAAAATTATGTTCTACAACATATGAGGCATCGGGTGTCTAATGTTATATTTCTAGCATCTGTTCAGAACTGTTCTGTCTAATTTTCTCCATTACGTTCTGTTCATTTTATTATATATATATATACACGACTTTGTTTTGGATTTCTCCCCCGCCCACTCTCCTTTCTCTCTCTCTCTCTCTCTCTCTCTCTCTCTTTCCCTCTCTCTCTCCCTCTCTTTTTCTCTCTCTCTCTCTCTATCTCGCTTCTTGCGTATGAAAAGGAGAATGGAATTCTCGACATCAGAGTTTGCCAGGATGGAGAGCCAATTCTAACCCTTAAAGGAGACCTAGGAATCGAGTGGCATGAACAGAACATGACCATATCTTGTAGAGATAATCTAGTTCAGGTAATTTCTGATTCCATATAACTAGCAAGGAAAGTGGGGGTAGATTTACATCATTATATTAACCACTGTAAAATATTTGTAAGTAAAGAGGGACTAGATCTCTAGCCGACACATTTGCGGGGAAATGTAATGCAAGTAAAATGCTAAAATTATATATCATTAGATTAACACTTGCTTTACTCGCCTCTCTGCACGGTCGTTCGTTTGACACACGTTCACATTTGCAAAAAACAACAGGCACCAGTCGCCCGCAGTTTTGCATTTTTTCAATCCAATGGCTTTGCAAAATTACCATTTCCGATCTTGATTGGTTCCATGATAACCCTTTTGACACTGCATGGGAACAGTTACATATTTTTGAAGCCTTTTGTATATCAATCCACTGATGAATGTGGCACAGTTAGATTATCTTGTGTAGCATAGAGAGCTAACAAAACAATACTAATAAAATTAGTTTCAAAAACATTTTCCCGATAATCAAACTGCCTCCAATTGATGTTTTCGCCCCTGACCTAATCTTTAAAGGTACTGTACCTTTTTCGCAAGCAGAATCATATATAGTTGCACGAATGCAGTGATATCGAGAAGAAAATACCATTTTAGACCTTCTGAAAAGAAGTATTAGAAATTTGCCATATGCGACCAATCAGATTTTAAGTATAGTTTTAAGCTGAAAAGAGGATCCTACATTATGATAATTGATTTACATTTTTTGAAAACTGGAACCCGTGAAGCCGGAAAGGAACATTTATTATTTCATTTTGTACTTGATAAACATTGCCAAAATCTGCATAACAAATTAAGTTTATATTCATTCATAGATTACTTTCACGTCAACTATAAGTTCAGAATTGAGTGATGTGGGTGTTGATGATCTATTTCTCTACCATCATATACCTAGTAAGTATTTAATCTTAATTTATGATTACAATCATTTGTTAGATAGAAAAAGAGGGAATATTTCCCCAAAAAACTAACTAACTGCATATTAATGATAATAATAATAATAAATCTGGATTCGTTGAGCGCTTTTAAGATCCTATTAGTATCCTGGTCGTCGGATTAATTCACACACGCAGTGTAAGCCATGTCTACCCCCTCGGGAGTATTCCTAACATTATTGTCATCGTGAGGGCATATGGCAATTTCTATCACAAAGGCTTTCCTCATCCTACCAGGTACCCGTTCTCTACTAGGTATGGAGTGAAAAATGTAGAATAATGTCCTGCCGAACACCATTAATGCCGTGTCGAGAATCGACCTTTGTATTTCTAGTCAATGGTTTAAACCCCTCGACTACCGTACGACACCTCTACAATACACCTTTAATACAAATATGTATTCATCAAAACAAGGGAAAACCTCAGATTTCACATTTAGCAGTTTCGCTTTCTATTTTTATTTTTTTCTCGCTTTTCTATGTTTGGAATTGATTTTTTTGTTTTGTTATATATTGATTAATTGATTAAATTCATTCCTTTTCTCTTTTTTTCTGTCTTTCTTCCTTTGTTTTTTCCTAATTTATTTAATCATCTATTTATTCATTCATTTTTTACTATTTCCATACTGATTACGACCCTACGCCTTTACAATATGTTTTCCTTGGCCGCTTAACTTCCCACAATATTGCAGCTACTACAGACAGAGTGACTACTACCATGACAGAGAATCCTGTGACTACTAACTTGACCACCACATCTCATGGACTCACCTCTAGGTTCACGACGGTTGCTGGTTTTACAACAGTTACAGATGAAACCCGTCAGTCATCGACGTCTCTTTCTTCACCTCTTCCGATAAAAGGTTTGATCTAGATTGTTAATTTTAATTCATTTAAAAAGAAAATTAAAAATCCCATTTAAAGTTGTGCATAGAACACAAATACAAAAGTTTAAATATTCAAATACAAGAAACACATGGGCATAAAGTTAAATGAACTAAAGCAAATTGTAAGAAAGAAATTTAAAGCAATAAGAAGCACCTGTTGAATGCTTGTTTATCTAAGTGTGTTAGAATCTGGTGAATATTTGTATGTTTCATCGATCTCTTGAATATTGATTGATGTGAGAGATGCATTAGATAGTCTAATCTCGTTTCGATCAGTGTAAGTTGATTATTATACGGGGATTGCTCTCTATCCTGCTCTGAAAACCTCTGAATGCCTAGTAGAGAACTAAGATGTGTTTGTTTCCATCCTTAAAGTGACTCGGTAACATTGCCTCAGATTCTGAAACAAAATCCTGGATTTTATAACACTACAGTCTATTGGGGAAAATTGAGTATGGTAAAAGCGGTCACTCAAAGAATTTACTTTTTGAGGCACTTCATGATCATTCTGAAGCGTAATTATTTTAGGGCTTCAATATTACACCATATCACAGACACTGATAACAAGTAGGGCCATGCATCTCAGATTTAACATTGTTAAACGATACCTTTAAAGGAATCTGGAAATAAAGTTTCTCGATATTCATGTGCTATTCCTCTCTTGAAACAAAAGTGTCAGTACACACATTGATCTCTGGCTGGGCTTCTCCGTTAAAGAGAGTTTCATATGTATTTCCTCAATTCGTGAAGTAGAAATATAATGTATAGAAGGAACTATCATTTTTAGAGTCGACAGGCTCATATTACCTTCCTTATAGAAAGATACTCGCACGTGTGTGTAAAATGAACATTCTCAATATCTTTGAATACCAATTTATTTCATGCATAGCTTTCATATTTTTCTAAATGGGAATGGTGATAGCGGGCATTACAAAAGTGAATGGGAATGAATTGAAGGCTATTATAACATGGTATATAATTATATTAACAAATAAATCAAACAATTTGTGATATATTTAACCACAAGTTACTGTTTATATTGTTCATCGCAGGATCGGGCCCTGCATTGCCGATTTCTCTGAGTGTCGTTGCTGTATTTTTCGTAGCTGCAATAATAATGGTCATCTGCTATATCAGAAAAAGGTTCGTTCATAATTGATAAAATGGTGTTCTGTGTAATATGCATAAAGTTGTAGATAGGAAAATTGCGTTTATGGCCAGTCAATGTTTAAATTGGTATTTACCACTTTTTTGGTGTAAAGTTAAATTGGTTGAATGGTGCAGTATTCCAGCTTCAAAGGTTGAAGTTTTAGGCAAAAATTATTTACGAGTAGTGCGTTCAAAAAGAAATTATTACTTTGTATTTTGTGAACCGAAAATTCATAAAAACGCATATGGACGAGATTTAGTAAACGTTAACAAGTTTCACTCCGGTCTCTTAAAATACCGGTTAATCTCTTTGCCGAGGGGCTGGTCATAACAAATTGTAAATAAAATCTCCAAAGTCTTATTCTTGACGACATCAGGTTTAATCTCACAAACAAAATAAAATATGCTTAATATGCTGTTTTATATTCTAATAACAAATTTAAAAAATCGAATTCCTTGACAATTATTTTTCTCCTTTCTTCTGCTATATTAGGCAAACCCACAACATAAAACCACTTCTTTCATACAAGTGTGAAATTCTGAAAATTGCTGAAAATGCGAATTTAAGGAAATTTAAGGTTATTCGAATATTGTCAATAATGGAGACATTCATTGAGAAATGGTATGAAGCCCGCCATTTTATTTTTGAACCAAAATTCGAAGTCTTTTAAACGCTGTGTCCAATTAAAAATCTCTTGAATAATCAGAAATGTTTAGAGCTATAGATATCAGTTAAATGTATTTTTGAAATTCCTCAATTCTATTTCGTTAATACAGACGTCAACAGCCAGAAAAGCCTATAGCTATGGAATCTGTCCACAAATACGACAACCATGCCTACAGCTCAAACATGAATGACGTACTTGACAATACAACAGATACTCGAAGAAATACCAATAGTACTTTCGATAGCAGTACGTGGCGGTCGGCAGCTTCAACCATGAACGGAACAGGGGTGAACGACACTCTGGGTGGAAGCCAGCCACCGAATCGTTCGAGTCAAGCGTCTAGTGCTTCTGGGTCGGGAGTTCAAGGGAGAGATCCAGAGAGCAGACATTATTTTGTCCTGAACCCTGGGCGCGCCTCTATGCTGGTGGAGAATGGGGAAGAGGAGGCGAGGAACCCGTATGATCCTGTAGCGCTGTATGATAACAAGCCAGAGCGCTACACATATATTGAAAATGATGGTTCCTCAATTACCATGACAACGGGGGATGCTGGGGGCGTAGGGATGGAAGACAATGGTTATGACCCAGTAACCATAAAAGACGATGCCACTGGTGGTTACCAATACGTGAATGACACTGGGGCGCCCGTTGCTAATGGTGGTACTAATCATGGTGATCTTCCAAGTCCCTACGAACCCGTTGCAATCGGGGAGGCATCATCGAAATCGTCTAACGCGGGGGAGAGAAAAGTACCCATACCAGCGGCAAGGAAAAACATGCAACCAAAACCTAAGGAAAGGATGGTCGACAATATTTTGTACAAGCCAATGAACGGCGAAAAGATGGTAGACAATGTACTCTATAACCCTATTTAAGGTAAACAATTTTGTTTTAGCTGGAGCTTGGACATTTTTTATAAGACAAGAGAAGCTATGAATATGTCAAAGCGTTTTGAATTTTCATATTATTTTCAGTGTGACATGAGATAAAGCGAATACACTCACAGATTTGAGGCAGTTGTTTTGGTAACCAGATTTGTACGAATATATGATAATTGTTCATGATTAATTTTGTCTGCTAGCTTCGACCTTATTATAATTAATAAAACCTGGAACCTTACGCAGAGCATAACAGGAAGAGTGAGCTGGTACTTCTGTGAAGTAAGAACACGTAAGCAAAGACGTTAGAAATTAATCCCACGAGCAGTTCCAAATCCGTACTGTATTCCCAAGAGAAATCATGTTCAGATATTCAATGCAATATGTAGTTATTATAGCAATTAGCTAGCATTTCAACAGTTGATTCGAAATTAAATGTGTTAACCTCTTTGCAAATAACCAAGATTATGCAACTGTTAAACTAAATCCTGCATTTTTGCGAAATGATTATAGCGCCAACTACGACAAATCAGATCGTTGCAATGGACCGGTTTACCAACATATTCAAATGTATCGATGTTTCGTTCATGGGACCTAATGACATTTCGGTCTGAATACATACCTTGTTGCTATGTCGGACAAGCTTTCCGGTTGTCAAGAACAACCTTTGTAATAAAGTATGCATAAATCGGTCTATTCGAATGGAAGGCAATTGTAAATCATGCTTTTGATCTATCAGACAAATGGATGGATTATGCGGGCTAGTTTCTGCGTTGTATGTATTATTTGTGAGCAGGGTTTAAAGGAAATATTCTTTCAAAATAAGGTGATAAGAGTTATAAGCAAAGTTTTCTCTGTTTTTTCTCATCCTATCTTCATATAGTGTTTTGTCTTCATTTCATGTAGACTGTATATCCTTGCGCATATTGGCCCGAATTCACAAAGCAAGGTTTGAGCTCAGACCAGGTTTAAGTTTAAATCTCCTTTTGTTTCGCCAAACCTCCTTTTGTTATTTACAAACCAGGTTTATAAATAACAAAAGGAGGTTTGGCGAAACAAAAGGAGGTTTAAACTTAAACCTGGTCTGAGCTCAAACCTTGCTTTGTGAATTCGGGCCATTATGTTTGTCCAACCAATAGACTTAAAAGTGTATTTTATATTTTTTGAAAATAATAAAATTTTATTTTAGAAGTAGATGCTGGCATCTCTGTATATACACAAGTTTTATATTTTACAGGGTATATAAAACTATTTATCGCAATGCATTATTCTAAAAGTTGTGTAATCTATGTACATGCCTACAATAATGAGAAATGTATGCAAGTTAAGGTATTGTTATTTTATTGGTAGGTCAACATGTATTCTCGAGCAAACGCTTAATAAGATTTCAATTTGATCTAAGAAACACATTACACTATTACCATAACAACCATTAAGTGGGGAAATTTCCAATTTCAAGTAATTTAACCTTTCTTTCTTATTCTAGTAGGCAATTAACTACATGTATAAGTTTATGTCTCTTTTGAATTCACTTGAGTTTGTGAATCCGTTTTTGATATACAAACGTTTTACTCAGTGTTTGCACCCCTGGTCATCTCGATGACATAAACAGTTTGCTTAGATATGTATTTATAGTCACCACCCCTTCCTTTTTAAAGGAAAGAATTGAGTTTAACAATACGTTTATATGTAAAACAAGGATACAATTAAGTGCCATGTTTTAGAGTTAATGCCTATGCCACGCAGAGATCATGGTTTGTGTAGAACAAAAACAAAACATGGAATGCAATATCTTATTTCCTAAATATAGACAACGTATTTCTAAATGTACTCAGCCTTTCTCAGCGCAAAATAAAGAACAGTTGCATATGCAAATTAGTAGTGAATTGATGAGTTTCATTTTGACTAATAGTCATCATATATTTTTTTTTCTAAGATGTAGACCTATTTGACTTTTGAGCGGTGATTTTTTTTAGTTTGTGTGAAGAATAATATTGATGAGGCTAACAAACTAATAAGTGATGAGTTTTTAAAATTAAACGCACTCAGGGTAATTTTGACTATTTGAAATTGAATGCTGAAAAGTCTGCAAATGTTATGAAAAGCAAAATCATTAGAAATGACAATATTGGCATTTTGTTTCTTCAAAAACCAAATTCGTTACTTTTTTGTAATTCCTCAGATACTGAACATGATAAAATGTTATCAATATTGGAAGGGGGTAATATAAAACTGATCATAGGAGGTGGAATTTTTCTAGGGGTGACTTTGTCTATCCTTACTTACTCTGTATTATGATACAAATGCGTTCATGTAAATTATGTATTTCCTATGACTTTATATATCATCTGAAAGCCATCTGGTTGCAGTTTAATGAGAGATAGAGAGAGAAAGAGAGAGAAAGAGAGAGAGAGAGGAGAGAGAGAGAGAGAGAGGGGGGGACAAAAGAATTTAGTTTATCAAGTTTAATGCCCTTTTGATATGGTAGTGTCGCCAATGAGACAAGCCACCTTGATATTTGCACGCTGTGACTAGGTCACATTTTTGACAATAGCATTATGACTAATATGATTGCATCCGGGACATCGAACTCCACGGGTTACTGAGCTTAACGTATGTCACCAAGTGGGCTCTTTCTGCATTTTGTGTAGTAGCGGCTCTAGAGGGGACTGTGAGCCTGAGCCCCCTCCGGGCCAAACAAAAATCATCAATCCAGGCATATTGTATTATTATTATAACCCTTTTCGGTTCGTAATTGTGAAATGAAATAAAACAAAAAATAAAACTACTTTATGTAGGAAGGATACTAAAAAGTCATGTCGCCCTCAATAAACATAGGAGTACCCAGAACATGGTATCTATATACTTCGTTATACAAATGACGACATTGAGAACAGGCACACCCATATAGGAATAAAGTGGGAAGCAATAGGCTGCAATTATTATTATTACTCCCTTCAACAGATTGGAGGACAGCAAATTTCCAGATGCATAAATAATGATTTACTCAAAAGAAAAGAAAGAGATACAGAAATAAAGAAGGAAGCAAGCAGAGAAAGAAAGAAAGAAAGAGAGAAAAAAGTAACAAAAAGGCAGAAAGAAGGAGATTTAAGAACCCAGTTAGACAAGCAAGCAGTTATGGGACAGAAGATAGAAATAGAGACAGAAAGGGGTATGAAAACATCATTATATTATAAACTGAATTGCACTAATCAAATGACATTCAATATTTTACTAAGATTTTTGTCCTTGCTTGATGTTATTTTTCTTTTTAAATCAAAGGTGTTTGTCAAAAAAAGTTATGAAACAGATAGCAACGCAAATCTGGAAGAAAAGGACATCTGATTCATGACCCCCCCCCCCCCCCCTTAATTCTCTTTCTCTCTCTCTGTCTCTCTGTCTCTCTTTTGTTTGTTGGTAATAATAATAATGACAATCTAGATTTATATAGCGCTTAATACGAAAAACCGTCTCTAAAGCGCTTCACATATATTGTTATCCCTGTCATCGGATTCATTAATGCACAATGTGCACCATCTCCACTCCACAGGGCGTATTTCTATCATAATGGTCACCATGAGGGCATATGGCAATTACTATAAACACATCATTCACATTGCCTATTTCCACATAAACTATAGAATACAGTAGAATGTACACATACTATTTTGTTTCCTTGTTTCGCTTTGGTAATACGACGTCATCAGACTTTTTGTGATGTCATTGCAGTCTAGAATTGGTTTCGAAGTTAGCAACGATCGTGGGAATTTAAAGAATCAAATTTTGGTTGTTGTATATATGTATTTCAATGCATTTTGTGGAGTTAATAGCGCCTTCATAGTCACGTTGATACTGAAATTTATTATGTAACAATAATTTCCTTGAATCTGAACAGCATTTCCATAGCAACATCATCCCTCCCACATTCTTTTCCGCCCACCTCCACTTCCACTCGTTTTATGTATGTAACGAGCATTCGAAAGAGTAGGAAACCCTGGTGACCACGGCCATAGCATTACACACATGCTTTGCCGACAAATGTTCTGCGTTTCATTGCTAGGGAAACCAAATACGTATCTTCAACCTCGAATTAAACACTGTACCTAACCCTAACCCTAAAGTTGATTTGAAAAGTAGCCTTAACCCAAGTAACATCCCAACCTCTACTCTACATCCTATTTTACGAAATAAAGCTGGAGCAAAATGTTGCAGGAGTAAAAATTGACCGGATTATCAAATGGGTGTACGTGATTACAATTAGATTCCTTCTCAGTGCCAATTGTTGAAAGGCCAATCTTTTACTTAAACAAGCTTTTATGGATTGCATGATGTTGAGAGTTTAGGAATTTCAACAGACCACCAAACACGTCACACTCTGTTTGTGACGTCATATTAAAACGAGGGTGGGTTACCCGGATATTAAAATGAATGTTATCATCACATTGTAACTACAAAGGGTTAGCTACGAATTGGTGTTATGTCCAGTAAGGCCACATCTATAATGAACACCTTTTAAACAAAATTTGAAAATGATACCAGGGGGGTGTTTCACAAAGATTCTAAGTTGAACTTATCTCTAAGTTCGACTTAAAAATTATGGAAAGCCGTTAGCGACTTTCAAAATATTTTGTAAAAGTTATTTTGAAAGGCATAAAATGTTGATTCAAATCATTCATATTTTTTATCATCAAGGAGATGTCATGTTCTTGATGTGGAATTTATAAAAAAGTCTAAAATACTTGAATTTATGCTTTTGAATATATTTCATTTTAAGGCTCCAATGGCTGTCCATAATTTTTAAGTCCAACTTAGTGTTAAGTTCTACTTAGGATCTTTGTGAAACACCCCCCTGTACTGATAATAACTATGAACCTAAAAATAACAATAGTAATAATGACAAATTAATGACAATAATAATTTAGATTATAAAGGTAATGAAAACAAATTGAACTCATAACAATATTTGTGTAGCATATATAAAACACTTGGATTGATAAAAAAAAAATTCCTTTCTTTTGCAAAACATCGTGAGATAAACAATGTGAATGACAATGATATTAATGAAATCATAAATTAGATAATAAAGGTAATGAAAACAAATTGAACTCATAACAATATTTGTGTAGCATATATAAAACACTTGGATTGATAAAAAAAAAAATCCTTTCTTTTGCAAAACATCGTGAGATAAACAATGTGAATGACAATGATATTAATGAAATCATAAATTAGATAATAAAGGTAATGAAAACAAATTGAACTCATAACAATATTTGTGTAGCATATATAAAACACTTGGATTGATAAAAAAAAAAATCCTTTCTTTTGCAAAACATCGTGAGATAAACAATGTGAATGACAATGATATTAATGAAATCATAAATTAGATAATAAAGGTAATGAAAACAAATTGAACTCATAACAATATTTGTGTAGCATATATAAAACACTTGGATTGATAAAAAAAAAATCCTTTCTTTTGCAAAACATCGTGATATAAACAATGTGAATGACAATGATATTAATGACAATGATAATTTAGATAATAAAAACAAATTATACTTATAACAATATTTGTGTAGCGTAGATAAAACGTAGAGTGATAAAACGTCCTATCTTTTGCAAAACATCCTGAGATAAATAGTGTATAATTTCCAGAATGGCAATCATGATATATTATATGCTTAGAAAGTTAATTTAATATTATGCGACATAATGTCTGGTATATCTTTCATATTGAAATCACCTTTTCTCCGTTATGGCGTGATTTGATATGTTGACTTAGCATTGTTCCCGTTATCCCGTCAACAAATACTGTCGATCACCAATTTCCTTGGATATGGAAATTGCCTCCCCCCCCCCCCTTAACGTTTTAAAATAAAGTTGAGCATGGTCTGGTCATGCGAATCAACTGTGAAAGATATTGTATAGCATCAGTTGGGAAATGACAATTATGTACGATATACAAATTGGAATATACTGGGAGGCTTTGCTGAAAGTCACATGGCATGAATTTCAGTTCTAGAGTTTACAGATATTTAAAGTCGAATAGGAAGGCATTTAGGATCCTTTAGCGATATTTCCCCCCATAATTATCATCTAAAATGCCATTAAAAAAAACAAGTCAGCTAATAAACAATTTTTCACCATAACCATTACTCAAACTTCTATTTAAAGGCACATAAAATAGAAGCTTCTTCCATCTAGCTTTCCAGATATTATGCCCCCAACATGCCCAAAGGCACCTGAAATTACCCTTTTTCACCCGTTTGCTTACTTGTCAAAGTATTCTTTTAAATGGAAATTGATATAACTTTCACGCGATTTTGTATTTATCAATTACAATGCATATTGCCGATATGTTCAACAAGATGATTACAGGTTTATCATTGACGCTTTGATAAATCAGAGGCTAAACTCTGCCCGTTAACTCGGGGTTAAAGCTTAAACCAAGCTCACGGCGCTGTCACAAATACAATGAATACATACCATCGAGTTATCACGGATACCGCCTTAAAATGCCTAAAACCATGCCAAACTAACACATAACTTTTCGGACCATAGGGCGAACATAACTGAATAGAAGAAGAAAGAAATATCCCATTGACGTCATTTTCACATCTGGAAATGTAATACAAACAGAGTGATCGTCACATTGTATCACTTTACTTCAACACGTTACCTGGATACGAAATCAATCGACAGGTCCAATGTCAAACACAGGTATTTTGTCACGTTTTTTTATTTCCTTATAATACCTCATTCACACCGCCGATTATACACCTAAGGATTCTTGACCATTCGCGGCAATTTAGTTTGGTTCGTGCTGTTTTGGGTCTGGCGTAAATCGTGTAAAGTCCCCTGGTTAATTCTCATTTGACACTAACACACAATTCCATAAATTTTTAAGCTAAGCTTAACTCTGTCGGTCTTACAATTATTGTTCTGGCAATTGAGGGTAGTGTTGTTGTTGTTTTTCGGACTATATTCAGTCAGGGCTGGTGTCGGTCTACCTGATGTGACTATATTAAAGGTTAAAGCTAATATCAGTCGCATTGCCAAACCGACCTCAAGCACACTCCTGGTAGTTTTGTTCGGAAGGTTGCCCGGTGTCGGTGGAGTTGGTTTAACCAGGCTTTAACACATTATGATGTCCACTGTCCATTAATAGGGACTTTTAGATTTGCGTGGACTGAAACGTGGTACTTCCATTCACGGCAGTGCTTTAACAGGACGTCGATCGTAGCATAGACCTATTGTCTTCGTGCGAATCTAAAAGTCCCTAATCTAACACAAGTATCTAACCTCCATTTACGATGTCCACTCTCTCTCTCTCTCTCTCTCTCGCTCTCTCTCTTTCTTTGCAAGTGCAGTCAGTCTGTATATGTATTTTGTAATAATTCAAGGTGAACTTTCTATATCAGAAATACCTTTCCGTTTCGCTTCTCACCGAATATTTATTAAATTGTATAATGATACTCATTACAGAAGGCTACTCACCGTACCTACTAGGTGTACAAGGTTGCATGATTGCATTTGTAGATAATGTGGGACTAATCATCTTCAAACTTTAAACTTCAATATCAAACGCCAAGGGTTAAGTCTGTGGTATCGATGTATGTTCAGTGGTATTCTGACGAGTATTGGTTGTGTTTTGTTGTTTGTTTCAAAGGGGCAGTGCAGGTACCCTACTTAAAGATAAACTTGAGTTCTGGTAACGCGATTGCATTGTGAAAGAAAAGGTGTGGAATGGATCAGAAAAAGTTGATCATATAAGTGTAAGTAATGGTGTGTAATGCAAGGTTCTGGAGTCATCAAAATCATCATAAATTTGGCCGAGTCTTGGTAAAGTAACAATCACTTACACAGAAAGATGTATATGGGACAACACACATGGTGTCGGGGCTAGTACTAACCTGATTTCCTTATCTTTCTATGCTCATTACTCAGCCAGTATACATTTTCTTCCAAAAAAAATTGGCACATGACATTTATTTTTAATCTTGGACATTCAGTGTAAGTTTTGTTAGATTCTGTGAGAATTCGTTTTCTTTTTTTACCAGAACTCAAGTTTATCTTTAAATGAAGGGAGGCGAAGGCGATGACGTGGATGGAAAAGTTTAAACCAATTCCTCGGCTGAAAACATCTGCCATTAGTGTTTCAAAAAATAATCCTATTAATAGAAAGCATTAGAGTTCAGAATGAAAAACATTAATTCACGTTCGTGATTGTTAAGTCTTTATGATATACAATGACGAAAATGAATAATTGTAAATAACTGGAGTTTTTCTTCTGTGTATGGGCCTCTGTAGAGCGAGTTGAAAAAAAAAACACTAGACGATTATCCACGTATATATATGCGATACCGTAAGCGTGACTTTAGATTATCTTGTATAGACCATTGTTCAAATTATGTTCTGGAAAAAACAAATCAATTAATCTAACCTTCATCCTTTGAAATTTGAAATTTGAAATTTATTTGATTTCCAGGTACATGTATAAACAAAATGGAAATGACAACACAGAGCATATAACATGAAAGAGTTACAAGACCATGAAAAGGCCACCAGTGGACGCCTGAGGATTACCTAAAAGAATTTCCATTCTGGCATGAGGTGCTCCACATCCACTGGTGTTACATATAAATAGATTTAAGAAGTAACGGTAAAATAACATAACATAATTCAAGTTCATCCATCAAGCATAATAACTAATAGAATGATTGCATGTATGTTGAACTTTGTGGCATGAAGAAAATAACAATCATGTACGGCATGTAACGATGAAATAAAATAACATAATTCAAGTTCATTCATCAAGCATAATACTTTCAAAATAAATGTTTTAAGATCGTGTACAAAGTGGCGAATCAGCCTTGGAAAATACACATATCAAACTTTATTTCTTTTTCTAATAAAAATGTAAAGGGAAACAAATTCGGAAATATAGCCCGGGGCGAGGCAACCGTACAAGAAATTTAGTTTTGATTCCGTCATTATGAAGGAAGAAATTGGATACCTAAGAGCCATTGACCGATACATTTTCGCAAAAATGCAAAGATTCGTGGAGTAAATATTTCAACTAGAGTTCCCTTTTCGCTCTTTTTTTTCTTTTACTCTGTGTCTTATTCTACTCTCTCTCTCTCTCTCTCTCTCTCTCTCTCTCTCTCACTCTCTCTCTCTCTCTCTTTCTCTCCCCTCTCACTCTGTCACTCTGTCTGTATCTCACTCTCTCTGTCTCTCCGTGTCTCACTTCCATCCCCAGTCCCCATTTTCTCTATCTCTCTCTCTATCTCTCCCTATCTGTCTCTCTCTCTCTCTCTCTCTCTCTTTCTCTCTCTCTGAAAGGACATCCAATAATAAAATATAGATATTGCTAATAAACATAACTTTCATTTTCATAAGGACTGCTTCAGACACTTATTGCAATCAATCTCTAAAGAGGGATTTTCCCTCAGACTTACGCACAATTTCTTCACTTAGTTTCACAATTTGTTATTTCCTGATTTGTTCCGAGTCATTTCTGTAACGGCTAAATGCGTTGACATGATAAAATCTTGTTTTAGAAATGTCTCTATCTCCCATTTGAATTCAACTTTCATCTTTTAAGAGTTGAGGGGATGATTTCCCATTTAGCACGATGATTATGAATATGGTAGTAGATTGTAGTCCATTGTTATGGCCTGGTAGATTTTAATCCAATATAGGAATTTTCAGAGCACATAAAATTGTATTTGGCTTTGAAAAAGAAACCAAACGTTTAAAGATGTTGTATTATAAAATTAAAGCCATTTATAAGATGACATAAATATTCGAAGAACTGAAATAAATCGTAAACCCTAGATCCTTTTTGCGAACTCACTTCGTTTTCGAAAATATGAGTGCTTTTTCGGAATCGGGTGCCCTATTTCATGTTGTTTTAAACTGTAAACCTTCAAAATATCCAACGCTAATAAGTTTTCGGAGTTACAAAGTCCGCACAGAAAACTTTGCAATATCAAACTCACAGAAGTGTTCGAGAGAAGGAGGGTTGTTAACTTTCTTTCATTTTTCGACTAACTAATCAACTTGTATAGAAAATTAAAATGAAGAATGGAATGGAAAAAAGGATAACTACAAAGATGTTCGCAGTCTTTTGGAGTCTTCCTTGTCTCCAGCTAAATAAAAGAAGCCGAATCTAGCTGAACACTGCCGATACAGGATGCAGGGATAATCCTCAGACCGGGGATCTCTATTCGCACCTTGTCATTAAGACAACGTATGGTAGTGAGAACTTCTTAAGGGAGCTCCTTGGACGCTGTTTGGGAGGAAAACGAAAGATTTGGACAGTAAGAGAGAAAGAGAAAGGGGAGATAGAGTTGGGATGTAAGAGACAGTGTGAGACAGAGAGGCAGAGACAGAGAGATATAGAGAACGGGGAGATATATATATATATATATTAGAGAGAGAGGGGGGGAGAGAGAGCGAGAGACAGAGAGATATAGAGAACGGGGAGATATATATATATATTAGAGAGAGAGAGGGGGAGAGAGAGAGCGAGAGAGGGAGAGAGGGATAAAAGGGTTTAAGGGGTTCCGAAATTCTTTTAACAAGTTACACTTGTATTTACACTTGTATTGAGATAAAATATAGTTTGCCTTGATTTTTTCTAAGATTCCAATTATATCGAAAATAATATCGCTAGTGATATTCGTTTGTCTCGCAATGCGGTCAAAAAGAGATCCAATAATAGTATCCTTTTTCCATCATGTGCTTCATTTAAATCGTTAGCTTCACAATGAAAGGAAAAATTCCCAAAGCTTTCTTTGAATGTAGTGTGTAATTATACTGTCAGAGATATTGCTCGGTCAAGATGATGAAAATATGACTGTTCATTATGCTTTAACATGTTAAAGCATTTGAAGAAATTCTCTATAAGGTATATCAAGATTATTGTGCTCTTTCGTGTTTGGTTTACAAGCAGGTTAGGATACAGATAAAGGAATTAGTTTAAACCCAAAATACATTACCAGAGCTATGAACAATTATGTATACAACCAAAATTGAGCAAAATATAGGATTAAACCCAAATATAAAGCAGAAAGAGAAATCGAAATGCGTGGGGACCGATGACTTTTTCATGTTCGAAATAGGTTTTATTTATTTTAGCGGATTATCAAGTCACCGTGACATCTATTTATCAACCCCCATTTGTATACATAAGAAAAGGATTTTATCGAACACTTTATTCAGGAAAAGATAATTTCCAATACTTACTATATTAAGTCATGCAAGTTTTTTCTGTTTTATTAGTTTATTGTTTATAATTTGTTTTTATTTTCACTAATTTGGCCTCCAATGTGAACCAATTATTGTTAGTCTTTGGACTTTTTATGTGGTATATTTTTAATAAAACCGAAATTGAATTGAATTGAATGTTTATCTTCAAAATACATTTTCCCCACAAAGTCAAACCCATTCATATTGAGAGCATGAGTGAAGACATGCTTTTGTTCATTCATTGTTTAAAGGTTTAAATCTTGTCAATCAAACGGGGTACTGAAAAGATTTCAGCCGGGCATTGCCGCTTATCATTTATGTGGTTACACGTTTATAATTAAATGATTTTCTTACAAATTTCAGTAATTATACAAAAATAGATATTAGAAAAATGAACAATGTATATATAGATCCGGGGCCGATATAATGAAAAGTCATTGTCCTATTTAAAGTTCATGGAAAAACATAATAATATTTAAATACCTATGTTATCATTCAGTTGGTTAATGACCTCGATGAAGGCTGATGACCACTACTGATTTGTCATTTCTAAATGATCTGTTTTGTATGTATACAATACATGTACATCCATTATTGTCCAATTTGTAGAGTTTCTACCGTGGATAGGGTCTATGCATCGATACAGTTACATGCAGAGCGGAAACCGTTGTTTCACTATACAAGGTTGTTTGTTTATTGTTCAATACTAAAATGGTCAATATAATTATGTTTATGGATTTTTACTTTAATTCTCTACGTTAATTGACATAAGTTATATGGTGCCTAACCCGTTAATATGAAGGTTTCCTATCCTTGGTTGTTGGGTTGAAGAAGAAAAACAAGTTGCTTTAGGAACGAGCAAAACCGATTGATAACATTTGTTCCTATATTATTATAATAATATTCTATTCTTTCCTTCTGCTTGGGAAGTAGAAATAAACAATTAACTTTTGTTATCTGGGATTAGCATATGGCTCCGTTTAGTCTCATTTCACAACGCCCCCTATCGTCAGAGCATGGTCAGATTCAGCAGCCTAACATGTTAGCCTATGGACGTTTTTTTTTTAAATCGTTAAAAATTCATTTTTTGTTTAAACGTAAAGCACATCCACCCCGACGTACGTTATCACTAGCTCTTTCATTGGAGCCCTCATGTATCTTTGACTTTTGAAATTTCACCCACCGTAATTTTTCAAAATAGGTTGCAAGCTCGTCATTGCCTATAATACACATGTGAAACAAGTCTAACTTTGGACTCAGTTTACCAAGCGATTTGAAGATTATAGGTCGAGCACACGAAACATAAAAAGCATGAATTATCATAGATCACTTCTGCCTATTTCGTTTTGTCCATTTCATCCAACCCCCCACCGTAATTTTTCCATTTAGTAAAAGCAAACATTTAGCCGAGTTTAGCAAAAACATGAATATTCATGAACGGTCAGACAATACAGCCTTTTAGTACGTAACGTATAGTGAATGGGAATGTGCGATGATCCGTGTAGGAGGTAGAGGTCAGTGGTTTGTGCTGGCAATGTTCACGCGAGCGAACATGAGACAATCGGAGCAATATGGATAATTGTTTTGTAAATGAAATGAAAGAAAAAACTACAATTTCCTTGAAAATGGAAATTTCATATGTCTCATTCGACAACAATTTGAAATAGTAAACGAAATCTAGTCAAGTGATACTGGGAAGAATCAAAGTTTGACTAGAAAGGTGACAATCAAAGTGAACAATACAAAATAATGCATTTATACTTTAGTTGTTACCCCCCCCCCCCCCCCCCAATGGTAGTACAGGCTCTGTCGAATACCACAAATATGTTGGCGCGCATGCGCACACTCCATGCAGCTAGCTAAACCCACCGACTTCCCAAACCGCACATGCCTCACACAAAAGCAAAACAAACGTCATAGTTTAAGTGTTTGACGAGTCAGTTTAACACAGGCGGAGGTGGCTTTGACTATTTAAAAGCGCTCAGCTGGGACCAAGCGTTAAGATCAATTGCATTCTCTCTCCGTGACTAAATATTTGTTGGTTTATTGTTAACTACCGTAATGATAATTGTCACTCTTTCATAATTTTCGAGTTATTCACTATTTCGTCCACCACCAGAAAAATACTTACTGCTGGAAGGACAAGGACTGTGTCTCTTTTCTTTCGCGTTCTCATGGTCCTCGACGTTTATGAGTATCAACAAGAGAGAAAAGAATACCTTCTCCAAGGATAACACGGATTATTTATCTCCAATAAATCTGTAACCTGTATTGAACGGATCCTGTCTTTGGAATATAATTGGATGTGAGGGAATAACCAACAGAGGAGGTGTTCGTTTTGGAAATCATATCGCGCCTGCTCTTCTTGAAGAAACTTCTTCTCATCGACCCACTGGTCTGTTAATACGCATCCTAAAGTAAAATTTATAATTTCAAGGACCGGAGCACTTTGGGAGCTCAGAGTGGACTACCGAACGTCTTTGCAGCGTCTTCGACGAAAATCATGACATGTTCAAGATTGTTTGTTGTCTCATGTTTGCTGTCGGTAGTACGTTTCGGTTCAACTCAAGATGATACAAGTAAGTATATTATTGTCGTAAATAAAAATATTTCATATTGGTGTTAGTTTTGCTTTGGTATTTATTTTATATGAAAAGTTTAGCGCAACCTAGATTTAGATCATTCCCCCCCCCCCCCCTCATTTATTGAGAATTTAATAAGTTGATTATAGTCATTCAGTTATGCAGGATGACTGAATACTTCCAAATAAAATGTTCAACGTGTCGTATCTTTCCCACGTTCTCTTTTACCATTCTTTTATTCGGGTTTAACGTAAACATAGTTCTCAATTTGCAAGTATTGTTTTTTTCTTGTCATGGTACAGGTATGCTCATTGTTTTTTTTCGTACTTGTATAATTATACGATTTGCTATGGGTGGTGTGGGAATGGTCTGATATTAATTTGTATACCAGTTTTTGTAATAAATTTCTCATAGTGGAACATTTTTCTTAAATGTTAATTCTAAATTTCCATTTTTGAATCTTACTTGATATTCTGAAATTAAAATATTCTTCTTGATGTCACTGAAATACAGTATGATGCACCAAAGTCACTTTCAGCTTATACGAAACGTTTCATAAAATGATATATTACTTCTGTTTGTAGGCCGTCTGTTGTAACCATATTGACTACCGCACTCCCAAATATTTACCACAATCAATATTAGCATTTGGACATAATCAAATATTAAAACAGATTATATCAATGAAATCAACGTCTCACTATGATGAAAGTACTTTGTGGACTCCGTTGGTCTAGCAAAGCTCATGATAATGATGATCAAATTAAAATTCTTAACTTATAGAATTTACTCCAAAGAAACATGCATGTTTTCTTTCAGCTTATCCATTTGAAATGCCATTATGTACAATGCACAAGATTGGTGACAGAGATTTATTTAAACAAAATTAAAAAATTGTATCCATTGGCTTCCTTATTATCCCTCCCTTGTATTTTTGCATTAACTTCAAGCAAAAGGGTGCTATAACTAGGTTAGTTTTTTTTCTGCAAACATCGCCTGATTAGCGCTTCAAGACACTCTCCTTTTCCACTCACTTCATCCAACTTGGCGTCGGTCTAATTGACCATAACTAGTAGAAGCATTGTATTCCACGTTGCCTCATAACAAGATGATCTTTCTCTTTTTTTAATTTTCATTGAAAAGAGAAAAAGTTCAAAGTTATCGGTTCATCAATGCTTCCTGGATGCTTAAACGTCTGTTCCTGGTACAATCGAGCCCTGTATGATAGACGGATATTAGCAATATCTGTACTTTAGTATCTCCCTGTTTCCTTCCATTTCTCTCGACGTCTCTCATATTCTCTCTCTCTCTCTCTCTCTCTCTCTTTCTATTTCACCATTACCTGATCTCTCCTTTTCACTACCACATTTTGTTTATTCCCTCTTTCTCTCTCCATTTCTGTAATATCTCTCCATATATTCTCTATACTACATATTCTCAATCTCAATACATAATATTTTATCTTACATGTGTTTTCTTTCTTTCTCTCTCTCTCCCTCTCTCCTCTCTCTCTTTTGATCTCCATAACATGTATCTCTCTCTCTCTCTCTCCATCTATAGACATATCTTTATCCATCACATGTTATCTCACCCCCTTTCTCCCTACCCTCTCTCTCTCCCCCCCCCCCCCCCCTCTCTCTCTCTCTCTCTCTCTACCCCCCTCTCTCTCTCTCTATAGTTTCTATCCACTTCCTATTTCGTCGAAATTCTTACTTCTGTCCATTTGACTATCTCCCTTTTTCTAAAAGAGCTTACTCATACTTGAGTCAAATATATACCTTCTAAAAACTAACACTTTGATTAACACATTAAATATGCTGGATCTAACACTATAAAGCATGTCAAAAGTGATAATCTGACATTTTGAAGAGTGGTCACTCCTCAGCCATTTTATATGGTGACTTAAAATTTCAATTTTCAGAATACACACTGTGCTAAGGCCTTTAACTGGTCAGTAAGTTATTTCATTAGTTTTCGTCCTGAGTATATGGAAACACATGTATAATATTCAAATGTTTGTAATCGCCAACCGCAAATATTTATGCTATTCTTTTTTCAAAGTTAGTTTTAGACAAACAATCTGACATGCAGTTTCCAAATTTGAACAAAAGTATCGCTGCAATTTTTCCCATTGCATGCTTTAACATGCATGACATGGTGATGTAGGTTACGTTCCAACTATTTTGAATAGATACCGATCCATGTAAATACACGTTGGATAATCAAAAATTATTCAAGCAGTGAAATAAAACGCATATAAAATTTACCTTGGGGGTTGTGTTGACATTCTATTGTATTCACTATTTCCGTTTCGATTCAAATGGGTACTTGCTCGTTTTTAATTACATCAATTTTGGAACTGTTTGTGTTGCCATAGAAATCTTCAATTATAAGGCATAGCATACAAATCAAAGTCGCCTATTTATCAACATAGGGTAGAATTCTTTGTGATGCTTTTGAAATAAGAGAAAAGGTAATTCATTACATTTGCTGTGGTGAAATTTCCATGTCCTTGATTTGTGAAAGCCAAAGACACTATACTGTCTAGTTGTTTCTTATTTCGATACAATTGTGAATAGTAGGATTAGCATCATTATCATAAACATTCGGAGTAGCAGTAGTAGAAATAATAATAGTAGTAATATAATTAGTAGTAATATGAGTAATAGTAGTAGTAGGAGGAGTACGAGTGGTAGTAGTAGAAGTAGTAGTAGTAGTAGTAGTAGTACTAGTAGTAGTAATAGTAGTATTATCATCAGTATAGTAGTAATGGTAGTAGTAGAAGTAGTAGTAGTAGTTGTAGGAGTAGAAGTAGTAGTAGTAGTAGTAGTAGTAGTAGTAGTAGAATTAGTAGTAGTAGTATTAGTAGTAGTAGTAGTAGTAGTAGTAGTAGTATTAGTAGTAGTAGTATTACAAGTAGTAGTAGTAGTAGTACTACTACTAGTACTACTTCTAGTAGTAGTAGTAGTAGTAGTAGTAGTAGTAGTAATAGTAATAGTAGTAGTAGTAGTAGTAGTAGTAGTAGTAGTATTAGTAGTATAGTATTGGAAGAAGTAGTAGTACTACTACTAGTACTACTAGTAGTAGTAGTAGTAGTAGTAGTAATATTAATAGTAGTAGTAGTAGTAGTAGTAGTAGTAGTAATATTAATAGTAGTAGTAGTAGTAGTAGTAGTAGTAGTAGTAGTAGTAGTAGTAGTAGTAGCAGAAACCCAACGATAGTAGAATGACTGCGGATAAAATAACGTTCTCAAAATGTCAACGTTGAGTAAAAATAAATGTTTGTTGCCCAATGTTTGCACTATTTCTTGTTATGTTTAGTTGTCTCATGATAGAGATCTTCCAAACACCCACATCACGATCTTTGTCGCGTCAATTTTCACAAGGCATCATCCCCAACATCCTCCAATGAAGTCAAGCTTCTCGAGAAATATGAAGACATCTTTTCAATCTTGCCTCGTCTCCTTAAATAGCTTCAAACAAAATCCCCTTCAAAGTTTTGGCAACGCTTGATATACCTCTCAACACACAAACAGTGCAGGCAAAGACATCAGCCTTCCTCACCCTACTGTTTTCCATTACACGTGGGACTTGGGGAGGAACTTGTCTGATAAGCCACACGTCAATTGGGAACTACCGGCAGACCTAGTAATTGTACGACCCAGCTTACAGTTGGCTTAGTGTGAGGCTGTAACCCTAATAACCCTACGCAAATACGAGTAGTAAATCGGCATAAATGATAGAGAGCATGACAATGAAATGTTTGCAAGAAAATGTGTTATGATTTGATGGTAGCGGCGTCGTATGCCTTTCATTTTAACTTCCGCTTTGCACCAATGCATTCGACACCCTTTGAATACTGTTCTGATGTGAATGTTAACGTTTGTGTACCTTCTCCTAAATGTAAATGAAGAGATACTGTATGCGATTTATTTTATTCAACAGAAATGTGGTATTAGGTTAATCATATCTGCACAACAAATCATACGAAATTAAATAAATTAACTGGTAACATGTTTTTTTTTTTTTATTTAAAAAAACGTGTAAATAGTCTAGAAACCGGATTCAAAACCAAGTCGATGCGCTGGTTGGGGTTGGTAAAGAATTAATCATCATCATCAAGTTCCTCGGATAGTAATTAGTACTTAGAGCGGTTGATTTTACCATATACTTACTTAGAAGCACACACATGCTTTTCCAGCCTTCAGGTAAAACAAACCACCAAACCATCAGAATGAGATAAAATAATGAAAGCCTCTACTTTGATATTCATTTATTCGATGGTCTAGCACTAGCTGATCTCCTGGTGCAGTACTATTTTCTTCAGATTGAGCGGCAAATTAACAGGAATTTTTACTGTGTCAGGCGCGGAAGTACTGTATAGCACTTACAAAGAAGTTGTCATCTCAAATATTAAAAACACCTGCTAAGGACCCCTAAGGACCAGACTTATGCCAGAGTGAATTTAGATCATGCTTGTGCTTCGTTTAAAGATAGGTAAACCCATTGGCTCGAATTCACCAACCTAGGTTTATGTACGTCATGTTTTCCATTTAATCCATCTGCATTTTCGTGAAATTGATTATTGATGCCACATTTTATGTTCTACATACATAGTATCTATCACACATCATGTTCATTAAAAGAAATACATTGTTTCATAAACAGCTGATTGCCACACTATACTCACAAAGGTGAATGACCTGATTAAAGAAACTAAAAATCCTTCCTTACCTTAATTAGTTGAACCACAAAAAGCAATGCCTTTCCTGAAACAATCAGCATCTAGTCCTTGGGTTTGTATGTCGAGCATAATATAAAGGTCTTTCCGTGGTTTCCGGTTACGATTATTATTTCCATCATGCAGATATTCTGTGTATGTTGCTTTGTAAAATACTGATAGCATTTTTCACTAATTTGATAAAGGATTTGACCTTGGCAGGTAAAATTCTGAGGCTGTTAGGAGGGTAATGAATAGCTTTGAAAGTCAATCTTATTTTTCATTGTTTAATTTATCGCTTTGTATTCCTTTGCATTGTTTGTTTTTGCATTAGTATTTTGTATCTTGTATTGGTATCTGTATTTGTATTTGTATTTGTATTTGTATTTGTATTTGTATTTGTATTTGTATTTGTATTTGTATTTGTATTTTTGTTTGTTTTCTTTCTAAATTACACAAAAACTTTCACATTGTTTGTTCTACACGAGAACTGAAAACAAACAAACAAATAAATAATCATATTGATGGTAATATGAAGGCTACCTTAAAAATGAGGAGTATCTCCAGATAGAAGCGACTTTGAATACGTAATCATAACAATATATACAGCCTAAGGGGTGAACTTGTGGACACAACTGTATTGTGATTTATGTGAAAGGACACAAACTGAACTCCTTGGCGGTATTTAACCAGAGGTTTGTAACATTCTGAACCAGTTCAGTGAAGCAGATTCAATATATAGAATTTCTTTATTTTTACCGTTTCGTATTTCAGTTCTTGCACAATGCACTTTTGATGATACAGAGAACTGCGGATTTCAGATCATCCCGGACTTAGATGGTGTTCACCATAGGGAACTATGGACCCTTAGTCGTGGGGGATCATTGGGGAGGAATTGCCCCCCTACCGACCACACCCCTGGACTTAACCTAGGTAAGTTACGCCTTGTTCTTTCAAGAGAGAATCAATTGGCGGAGTAAAGCATAGCGTTCCATGCACAATGGTGAAGCTGTAGATAAACCGTGTGGATGATTTCCAAACATTTTAAAGTGTTCAAACCTCCTTGCTTGATGAGGCCAAACGATGATGCCTACGTGATCACTTGATATCATTGTGGTTATATGAAGAGTTTTATTCCAAAAGGAGCTAAATCCATGTTTGTAACTTCGGAATAAAAATAAAAGGAAAAGTGATATTAAAAGGTGCATTTTTTCCTAATTACTCCAAAAATTTAGGTAAATAATTTTGTTGAAAGACGGATACTTAAGTGAAAAATGGTCTAATATCAATAACTCAATTTTCATCAAAAGTGGATTTGGCCCCTTTTGGAATCAAGCTCTTCATATATCACATTGTGACCCATTGATTTAAAAAAATGAACACAGGTGCGGGCAGTGTCAACACGTTGTGATCACAGTGGCACAGAGTGTCAACACATTATGATCACAGTATGAACGCAAGATATTTCCAATGTTGACATAATGAAATAGTTCAA
Source organism: Strongylocentrotus droebachiensis (assembly GCA_035222895.1). Lineage (NCBI taxonomy): Eukaryota > Metazoa > Echinodermata > Echinoidea > Camarodonta > Strongylocentrotidae > Strongylocentrotus > Strongylocentrotus droebachiensis. The sequence goes on along the minus strand of JAVYIG010012067.1, from coordinate 19,679 downwards.
AATCCTATATTTGATCATAAGGCGTGTAGCACTTTAAAAAAAAATTCATCCATATCTGTATTTATACAGATATGTTTTAAGGAATGTCAATCTCCAATACATGCAGCATCAGCATTGGGCAAAAACTATCATGATTGTAGGTTATTACAGATGTTAAGCGTCATACATGTGCAAATCAAAGGTCATATGCTCATTTGCTGTCCAAAACGTTAATACCGTCGAGTTCCGAATAGAATTTTAAATCAAATGTGTCATTTCACTTCTTTATGGTCTGATCTAGGCTCTGGTAGGGCTTTTACCACTATTAATACAATGATCAGATATGCAATAATATGAGATATGGTGGGTGAAGCATGCATGGGAGATTTCAGCTTTGACTTGCCATATTGAAGCATTGTCATTGCACAGTTCTTCTTAAATGATATAATTATTGTAAACGTTGTTTATATCTTTACCTTTCTCCAGCTGACTGAGCTTTTTATTGTTAATTATATTGTGACGCGCTCAGGGTGCGCCCATTAATCGAGGCCCTGTGGCTTTTGCGGTACACCTTTTTCCATCCTATACTTTTAGTAGATTTAATCATGTCTTCTTTTACTTTTTCCAATGTATATATGTATATTTCAATGTATTTTTCTTTGCCTATGTTTTACAACAATGTATAATGTAATTTTTACTGTGATTGGAATCAAATAAAGTTCAATTCAATTCAATAGCAAACATGAATTTCGAGGCAGTTGCACATGAATCCGTATATTGGCCAAATACCGCGATGCTCCTTCCTTTTTTCCTCCACAAGGGACAATTATTTTCGTTCAAATAAATAAATCTTCAGCTGGATATACCAGTGGCGCGGTAGCACTGTTCACAGCCGTGTAGGGTTGACAGTTAGGGCTTATAGTTCAATTACGGAAAGCACATGTTCATATCAATTAATTAGGGTTTGAATCTCAGTGTCGAAATAATGGATAATTCAGGTTTCTATTTGTGTCTGGTTTGCCAGGCTAGGCGCACGGAAGCCATGTAGACGAATTGAAATCTGGGAAAATCAGAGAGCTTTGAAGCAAATGCAGGCAGGAAATGGAAAAACATAGCAATAAATTATCGGCTCCGTAGTATATAAAGCTTTTTTCTCCTCCCTTCCCGAAATAGAAACGGCAGTTCTACGAACACGTTGCCCGAAAGATAGTAAATCTGAATACAAACTGGTTTTGTGTCTCATTCTCTCTCTTTTTCTTTTCGTTTCATTTTTTTTTTGGGGGGGCGAGGGGCTGTTTATGTTTTGGGTAAAGCTGATGTGATTTACTTTTTAGACTAAAAAAGAAACAAATATCATAGATATTAAAAAATAACCCAAATATTTGTAATACCTTCCAGAAATAAACAAATCTACTGATTTATCTAATTAAACATCTATAATCAAGTATTTCATCCAATAATACCTTAAGGAATTCAGAAATCCTTACCCTATGTGAAGCATTTGATGCGGAAATGCATAGCCAAATTGTTGACTACATACTAGGTGTATAGAACAGTATTAAAGAGGAATATTCCTTTTAACTAGTAAATACCCATTTATCACCAATAATTCCTGTGATTAAATATTTCGTACAAGCAACAGATCTTAATGATAATTCATTTGTGTAGTAATTAATCAATGACATGTTGTATTTGTCACTTTCATCATTGTCCAGATGCGTTTGCGAACAGCAAGTCCCTGGAAAGCACGGCGGTGCATGAATTTCACACTTTCACCACCAAGATCATCTCCCCTGAGAAGAACTTTACTTCCGGTATGGGTCGGATCTCTTTCTATTACTACCTATGGATAGCAGACGACCCGGAAGGAAACGAAAAAACCTATCCTTCCCTGAATGTCGTAGGTTGCGATGGGGCGCTGATGTGGACTAAGATGACTTTTACAGCTGGCTGGCGCTTTGCCGAGATCGAGTTCCCGTGCCCAACAGCCGGACAAGTTAGTTGTTACTTTCTTTAATCTTTATAATTAAAACTAATACACGTAGCAAAAGGTATGATATTTAAAAAACTTTTTTTTTTTTAATATAACCCCTATCCATAGGATCTAAAAAGATGTTTTTGTATTTTGGTTGGATATCTTACTTTTCCTTGATTAAAATAAACAGGAACCATTCTTGATAACTGAATGATTGCTTTTAAGTAGGATAGGTACCCATTTTGGTCGACCCTTGGTTAAAATAATAGCTTTCCAGCTTTTGTACAATACAGAACAAAATTGTCCCAGGCTAATAGCCTAGACAGCAGAAACCTAGTAATAAGTTGAATTATATACATGTAGTTTATATTTTGATTAAATGCAATTTGAGTATCGCCATTTAATCATTACACACGAAGGCACATGATCTCCAATCCGAACTATACACATCTACATCGGTTGGTAAAAGTACTTCATACCGGTCGATAACATATTGCGTTCAAGAGTTTGAGATTTTACTCGATTGTTTTCAAAGTGTAACCCCATAGTGCACTTGCAACTTTAATAGATCAAAAAAGTTTATTCCAGATGGTTCAATGAAATCGCCTCAAAGCGGTCAATCGACAAACCAGGCATCAATTGGGTAGGAGTGAAATGTAATGGCCGTTATATTTATCACTGACTTGGTATTTTTCAGAATCAAGATAAAGTCTTTTTTTTAATGACGTTTTTTTGTGGTGACATGTAGCAAACATCTATCGTCAATATTCGCCGGGTGTAATTTGGTTATGCTCTTTGATGTATCTTAAAACCTACATTTTAACGATGCAATGTTTCAATTAGCCTAAACTCAGAAATTCTGATGAGTTTTGAAAAAAGGGGATATCTTTTGATATATCAAAACCATCAAAATTCTGTTCAGTTATTTTTTGTTTTTGAATCTTGCACAGAGCGGATAACTTTTCTGATATAGGCCTACTTTTATACTTCACAGTAAAAAAATCACTCTAAAAACAATACTGCTACATACGTAGGTAAAATTGATAAAATAAGGTGATAGCCTGAGAGAGGGGATACGTGTGAGATGAGGAGATTAGCTTGTTGTCTGGTCCTGATTGTAACGGGTTTGGATTACTAAAAAGGAGATTGAGATTGAGGGAGAGGAAACCGAACCGGAATGACAGGGTACTATAGATTGTTAAAAGGTTATTTTTTAAGGTCATCACATCTGTTTAAATCAGTATTTGACAATAGGATTGTGTTACAATAAAATAAAAATAAATAATAATGGTAGGTTTGTGTATGAAACTCATGGCCGTTGAACTTGACATTTTGGCGCTCCTTAATTGTTACCCCGGGTTTATCATGGCGTCCATTTTAGCGCTCTAGCATTTCAAGGAATTTATTCCTGCCAGGTACCCATTACCTAGGGTGAGTGTGGCAAATGTAGATTAATGTGGCGGTATTTCGAACCCCATACTCTGTGGTTCACAGTCCAGTGACTTATACACTAGACCACATATTTACACAATCATTTTTTATATTTTGTACAAAAGATATGATTGATTGTTTTGTCCTGACCAATTTCAATCTTCTCAGATTCCATTCATCATAGTCAGCAAATTTAATAGTTCATTAGAAATCATTTACAATTTTCTTCAGAAGATAGATATGGAATTCAATATTATTTTCAATCATTCGCGATTCTATAGTTAAAAAGCATGAAAAGCAGCGTAATAAGCCAAGGTAATAATCGGGCAGCGAGCATCAGGTCTGGAGCGTCACGACATGGCGGACATGACTATATACAAAACCATTATTATAATAGTCTTTGATTGCCTGTCCACCTGATGTTAGTTTACTAGGACATTCTCAACACCACACCATGTAAAATAAGAGAGGGAATACAAAAAAACAAACCATGATAACATACAGATGTGTGCACGAAATGATCACACCTAGAACTTTCGAAACACCAACCCAAGTCAATTTCAGTACGTCACCTTTTGAAATATGAGAAGTGAGAACATCACCATGACATAATAAAAGTCCAAACTAATTAGTCCAAACGCGGTTTCTGTAGGACATAAAATAAGGTAGTGAAATTACCTAAAGATGATTTTCTCGGAAGTCCTTGCGATCGCCACGGTGTTGCACAGTTCATCCATTTATTTTATCTTTCCAATCACATAATGTTTTAGGCGTATACACCGTCAACAATCTTTACTTCAAACCTTCCTTCTTCTTTTATATAATGATTATATCGAGCTATGATTTAAAGCTTATCAACTCCAGTGTGGCTAGGAGGGATTAGACCACACAGCGAGGTCACTGACAGGTGGCTATCTCATCAACTCAGCTCTCAAATAACATAAGAAATAGAGGATCATGGGGGACCAACAGGCACCGATTGGGGAAGTTTTCTATTTAGAGGGAGCAAGTAGCTACAAGTAGGACAGTGGGGCTTAAATAAATGTCTCTGTACTTAATGTCAGATCAGTTGCATTTCTTTAAAGCCCCACTGCATAACTTTTAGCTAATTGCGCCCTCTACGGTATACAGCCAGCAATGCCTAAGCGGTACCCGTTGATCCCCATGATGCCCTTTTTCTTATGTTAATTGAGAGCTGATTTAATGAGATAACCACCTGTCAGTGACCTTGAAGGGAGTTCTAATCCCTCCTGGCCAAACTAGTGCAGAGGGGCTTTAAGAGAGGTAATCAAAAATTGGGAGTGATAACATGCAGACGTTTGCAAAAGATCCATAGTTCACAAGTTCATTTTTATCTTTCTCAATCAGATAATGTTTGAGGCATCACACCGGCGACCAGGCTCAGGGGTAGCTATTGATGACGTCAAGATCCTCCAGATTCCATTCTTCCCAGGAGGTAATGATATCGAAAGGAAGATTTCGAGGGTTCAGTGACACACAGATGTAACTCCATATTTTGCCAAAATGAGTGTTTGATATCAAAATGTTCAGAAAAATATGGGCTTTCCAGGACATACAAAGACTTAACTCCACCCAACACCCCATTGAAGTCATTGGCTAGTGAAACATAGACTTAACTCCTTAAGGCCCAGGTGCTCAGTGACACATGAACCACTTTTTCTCAAAATGGCAAAAATGGAGTTACGTCTTTGTGTCACTGACCCCTCGATTTGATAAGCAATCTATAGGAATCGAACCAAACAATGGAAGTAACTTCTTCGTTTCTCGAAACCGTCAAAAGTTTAAGGTTCATGGAAATCCCATTAGGACACGTTCAAATTCCATACCCTGCTTTTTATGAGATATCCATGAACTTAGCCTTATGACAGTTTATAAAAGAAACTGCCCTCTCATCCCCAGAGAAGGGGGATCTTAGATGTTCTACCTAGAAGTTTGTTGTTATTGATGTTTAGTCCATACACTTATTGTTCCATCTCTATAACCTGTCTGTTAATGATCGGAGAAAATGCCATACCCCTAAATATCGTCCAGATTCCATTCAACCAACAGTTCATAGATAAATTTTGGAAATGTCGGGAAAATTTTGTTAATGGATAATTTAATTTAACCGTGCTTTTTATGCGCCTTATCAAATTCAAGCCGTATTCACACGATGGTAATTTTTTGTCGGCGTAAAGGCCGTGTTTAGAGCTAGACGGCGTAAATATTGTAAGGTCGGTGTAAAGGTCGGCGTAGTGACCGTCTGAACGATAGTCGTGTTAGCTACGCCGAGCTTTACGCCGACTGATTTACTCCTGGATTTTCCAGGAGTAACGCGCTAACACGACTGGAGGGTAGCGTAAGTTGACCGTGTGGATGCTCTTATTTGGCATTAGGAGTATTTGTGACCTTTCACAAGGGTTATTTGTTTACAATCGAAAATGAAAATTAGATTTCGCGCGGTTTAGATGCGGAAGGTGGGTTGAGGTCGAGTAGTGCGGGCGCCACCACTTCCAGAAGACTGGGTCTTTGGAAGGTCGTGGCAAGTTGGTCCGAGTAGGAGCGTGTGGACAACAAATGGTGTCATTCAAATATTTATGGAATATGTATTGATGAAGGGATTAACTTACGCCGACTAGGGAGCCCCGTTGAACATGGCTACGAATAGGCCATGTTCGTAATGTAACTAGATGAACATGTAAACATTAGTGCCTCGATACGAATTATTTCATTCACGTGAAACAAATACTTTTCTTTAAGAGTCAGAAAGGAAATTGCACATATTATTTGTAGCTGTAGGTAGGACAAGCCATAATGTTGGCCCTACCTACAAACAGCTAATGTATGTAATTACAATTCAGACTATTGAGATACACTATTCGTAACAGGTGAATGAAATAAATCGTATCGAGGTGCTTCACAAAGGCATGTGCATACATTTGGTTACATTACGTTAATGGCCCATTAGACCTTAAAGGTAATACAAAGTTTTGGTACTGGTCATGAATTTGGTTCAAATGAATATATTAAAAGCATGTACGATCCTACAATATTCAGTGATCGTTGTCGCGGTCGAAATCGACTCTAAAGTTATGAAATTGTATATAATAAACATTTTATGTTGAATAGCTCCCTCTCAAGGTCAAGATATTAATTAAGCTATAAAACAATGCTTATTGACTAATATCGACCGATTAGCTATTGTCGTTCGGAAATTGTATACGACAACTGCATACTCTGAGATTTTCATGGTCGCAGCTACCATTGTACCGCGGTAGGAGCTATTTGAAATTTATCAAAATTTACCGGGAGCACCGGTAAATCTTTATATTCAATTGTTCTCGAAAGCAGAAGTGTTTTAGGGGCTAAAATTTCTGGTGTTTTTAATACATCCACAGGGGCATCCAAATAGATCAAAATTGTAAAGAATCACTATCCACCCATTTTTCAAAATTTCCCAAAACTTTGTAATACTACTGGTAGCTACTTGCGCCCTCTATATAACAAACAATGCCAAATCGGTGACCATTGGTCCCCCATGATCCTCTTTTTCTTATGTTAACTGAGAGCTGAGTTGATGAGATAACCACCTGTCCAGTGACCTTGTAGAGCGGTTTAATCCCTCCTGTAAACTACGGCAGATAAGCTTTAAACAAAAATTAACAATTTAATAGAGATAGAGATGTATATCCGTGTATATGCTTATATCAGTAAGTCGTCTATTTGATTCGTCATGCATCTTGCACAAAGATATCGTAATTGAGTACTTAGTGGCGCTTGTAAAATGGCGACTAGCTGGAATGATCCCCAGGGAGTGGAGAATGTGCATACATTGTGTGCGGGTATAAGCATGAATCCGATAACCGGGGTAATAATATAAATCTGTAAAGCGCATTGAGAGGGCCTGCGGTCCTGAAATGCGCAATATAAGGACGAACTATTATTATTATTTCCTCCATATATATCTTGATTTTAGATTCCGTTACACCCAAGCTCCGTACTTCAGGAGTGGTTCCTCATCCATCTAGCCCGTCTGCTACATCCAGCCTTTGTGATATGTCAGATGGGCAGACAACCGTAGCTTTGGGCATGTCTCCTGGGAACGGAGGTGAGTATGGAACGGGTCCTTCAAAACGGACACGGTCCTACAAGACTCTTGTTTACAAATGGTCCAATTATGCAGAAAATCAATTTTAAATCAAATGGTTTACTTACACTAAGGAATGGTTTTACACTTACAAAATATATAATGGTATTTTTGCAGTATGCACCGATGTCAACAACCTTGTTGTGATATAACACGAATTATCAGTGGATAACTGCAACTAATCGACTAGTTCCTTGAATTAGCGTTTTGTGTCATAGTTTGATAACTTTCTTAGCTCCACTTCACAAGTTATAATACATTCTCGTATTTATTCTTCACACATGCACTCGGGTCGCGGGTATTTATTGTCCATTGCTATGTCCTTTTTTTAAAGATCGAATAATCATCATTGTAGTTGCCTGCTTCCTTGGAGCCGTACTGATCTTTGCAGTCAGCATCACAATCCACTGCTACTTCTGGAGGAAAAGAAAGTAAGTTCTTTATAACCAAAACGTTTGAAGGTAATATGATTTTCATCCAATCGTTCTTTTTGTCTACTCCTTCCGGCTGTCAGACGTATAAGCTTCGGCGACAAATTCTCCGCGGTTAACATCCTACACTAACCATCTTCTTAAATTAAACCCTGCCTCAAGCACTATGTAATTACCCATCCTGTGCCCTGTTCATTAAACTTTTCGTTAATTGCTAAGTCCACTGTTTTGTTTTAGAATTGCTTACAACTAACCATATTCAACTATTTCAGTATCTAATAATCATGGAAATATTGACTGTAACTCGTTATTGTCACAAGTTTTATGAACGGGGCTCAGAACTATAATCGAGAACCCATTTCCAAACCTTACCCTACATCTGCAACATAATGCATTTCGGAGCACTTGTCACATTTGCAAATGCAACCCCTACTTCTATCTACTTTCATTCTTACTTTAGATTCTCTTTTTTCCGGTACCAACTATAAAGGTTTTATTTATTCATTTATTTATTTAACATTTTTATACAGGATAACAAATAAACAGTCTAATCAGCAAAGCTGTCTTTCATCGATGTCCCTTAAACATGATTGAACATTTCCAATTCTAACCAATGGGATTCTTTTTATTACATCAATCAAAAAATAAACACGGCTTTTAATGGAAACAAAAGTAGAAAAAATATATAAATCATGGAAAATAGGTGCCAGACCGAGAATTGAACTAAACAAGTAACTGGTTAAGAGACAACAAGTCCTTAGTTAAATCTGTGGTGATCTTGAACGTAGGTTTTATTCCCCCTAGTATCGTACCAATCGAATTACCATTTACATTTTTACCGAGAGTAATACCGATTTGAATTCGTCCGCTTTCAACAAATGAACAATGGTGGATAAGAAATCTACTGTTTGCAATAAAGATCGAAGGTGATGGTAATGTGTTTCGGTTGTAGGTGTTATAGTTAAACTATCAATATCTTGGCGTTTTGGGCGATATTATTCGAATTCCGCTCAATATATAATTTCAACAAACATGTTTAATCTTCTCCAGGCGAGCCAACCAACGTCATCTAACGGACAACACCAATGGCCTTCACGTGTCTAACACCGGGTACGACTTCCTGACAGGAATCGCCGGGGTGAACAACGGCAATGGATCCAACAAGAGCGGTGCAACAGAGACTACCACTTTGTCCACTATCAGCAAGGGCGTTGGAGGACCTTCCTATCAGATGGATGTAGTCTCAGAGAAGCGCAAGGGAAGTGGTACTTTCGTGAAACTAGGTGAAGGGTCTCAGGTACCAAAAGGAAAGCGGCACAGTATTGGCATGGTGCATTTCAGGCGAAGCAGAAGCAGTAAGGAAAAGAGCTTTGAGTATTCCGAGATTCCGGATAGCACGTCGCCTACGGACAAGAACGTATATCAGTTCCTTACGACCCCGAGGAAAGAGGCGATCGGGAAAACCCCAAAGCTCGGCGAGATCGGTCGCTCGGCGAAGATCGGTGACGCCGGTCGAACGGCGAAGGTGAGGAGAAGCAACTCGTTACCGTCCAGGAATAGTGTTGAAAGTACATCAAGCAACAGGGTGGAAGGGCCTTACCATATTACGGATCTCATCGGTAATATCACCATTGACAATGCCATCTTCCCGTCTATGGAAACAGTCGCGTATGATGATCGTTCATTAGATCGAAAGGAAAGTGTCAAATATGATCTACCCCAACTAGTCCAATCCAGACAAACCCTACCGGCATCGTCTAATCTTGAATATAAAGCGCTCGAACCTAGAAAAAGATCCAATAGTTATGATGTACTGCAAATAAGCACACCAACTCTGATCTCTCTCAGTGACGAGTCCGTAGGTGACAATACGCATCTGTATAAAGAACTCGAAAGGCAAGATGACGAAGACGATTACGATTTCCTAGATCCAACCACGGTCACAGGGCAGGCAACACATGATTCAAAAGATTGCGAGAACCCTCCGCAACCTCCACCAGTCTCGGCAAAACCGATTTCGTCATTCATGCCGAGGCCCATGGCACATCGGCTGGACACACAGTCTCCACTCCTTGCCGTTGTCCTGTCCGAAGAGGGGTCAAAGACTTTGGAAAGCGTCGTAGTTGTCCGCGACCCCAAGTACTACACGCTCTCCCCCGATCTGGTGCGCGATGCAAGCTACGATTATCCCGACATGGTGGTAGGTGATGACGATGACAGTCCTGGAGACAAAGCTAGTGATGTGGACTCGAACATCTACGAGAGCTTTGAGCGCCCAGTAACGCCTAATGATAAACGAAAGCGATCAACGCCGAATTCTCGGCAAAGTTCAAAAGAAACTAGCAATGACGTTATCATTCCCTGCCTTGATACTACAGCGAAGAAGGAAAAAAAGACATTCATCAAACAACAACAGCTCGCGAAATTTCTAGACGATGACTATGAGAACGTTGTATAAACTTTGCACAACTTTTGTATGCTCTTCACACGATCATGTTATTGTCATAATCTTTTTTCTAAATATGTTATTGAATACAAGCGATATTATATCCTACACAAATAATATGGTTTAATATAATTCATATGCCTTTGCTGTTCATATTCAATAGTTTTTTTTTCTTCATACTAAAGAATTAAATATTGATGTGGGATCACAAATTGTGAACTACTTATTTTATGAGGAGACATGTTCAAGTGATCGTTGTTGTATGAACACTGTTTTCTATTTCAGTTTATTCGGAGCTGTTTGTTTTGTATAGTGTATATATCATTTCTACTTTTGTAAAATTGTGAAAGAGTGTGTTTTTAGAAGTTATATTTGATAACGTTCATGCACCTGCTGTACACCTCAATATGTATCCTACAAATTGTCTCAAACAAAGTTTGACAGTACTAAGTACTTCTGTTTGATACATTTTTTTTAAGAGGAAGAAAATAATAACTGTACATATTTGTCTATTTATATAATTAGTGCTTGTCGAGAAACAGCTCTAATAGCTGCTTAGTTACGGAGAAATAAAAACGATATACCAACAAAAAATGACTATGTTCCTCATAATTATATTATATGATAATGATTGTTCAGGTGGGTAGAATGTGCACGATAGAACTACAAATATTACTAGGTAAGAATATGCAGAATGGAAAAGTTTCCAATTGTTATCTTTATTCATATTTTCCTTACTTATTGAGAAACCCACAATAATTATTTCAGAGTGCATCATAGAAACTGTAAAAGAGAGAGAGAGAGAAAGAGAGGGAGAGACAGAGAGAGCGAGATAAAGAAAGAAAATGAAGAAAATATACCGAAACAAATGGGATCACATACCGATGTTACGCCTTTTTTCTTCTTCTTTCTTTTAGTAACGATGGGCATGATTATAATGAAGGAGGGGGTGATGATGATGCTACCGACAATGTAGACAATTATGCAGTGCCCTTATTTATGAATATGAAATGATGAAAAAAACGTATAGTTCCTATGAAATACAATTTCTTTAAAGCATATCTGCACTAGTTAGACCTCCTTGTATGATTACTGACAGGTGGTTATCTCATCAAATCAGCTCACAATTAAAATATGAAAAAGGGGTCATGGGGGACCAACGGGTACCCCTTGGGCATTTTTTGCTATATAGAGGGCGCAAGTAGCCACATGTACAAGTAGTTCAGTGGGGCTTCAATACAAACCGACCATCAGAAATATTGTAACGGTCACACTTTTGACTAAACATTTTTGTTTTAAGACAAGTGAAGACGAAACTGGCACTCATAAAAAATGTGGTATTTTGTTGCAAATTCCGGCATGACATTTTGAACATTTACCTTGATTATTCAGATCTTAACGTTGAAATATCAAAAGTTTATTTTAAAATCTATTCATATGTATATCTTTTTATCAAACTCTTGCTCTGTTAGATATGAAGAATTAGGCCTTCTTTTGCATACAAATGAAAATAATATCTTTCGTGCATTTATTTACAACATGAAGTAGAAATATTTATTTGACCAGCATATACACTATTAACTTTTAAATTAAACAACTTTGTTATTTCAAAACGAAATTATCAATCTTGGGATGCCCGCTGCACCGGAGGAGTAATTTGGATTACATCATTACTTGCGCCAATCAACCCTGTATTAATAAAAATTATCATTATCATGATAATGATAATAATGGTAGTGCTGACAATAATGATAATAATGATAATAATGATAATGATGATGATGAATAAATAAATCATCAGCATCAATGCTGTTCTTCCTGATCGCTCTGCAATAAAATATGATTATTACCCCAGCTATAACCAGGTACCTATAAACACCTGGATGGAGGGTGAGTGGATTAAAGTCTTGCCAAAGGACTAAGTGCCGGGCTGGGATTCGAACCCTTAGCACTTGCCAGCAATTCAACACTGTGTTTGCATTTTCCATTTATTTTTGCATGATGTCATTAATAGCAGCAAACGGAAGAATATTTGTAAATGTAAAGTTTGTAAAAAGTTGACTGTCAGACTAAAACGTCATCGTGTACATTATGTCATAACATCGAGAAACAAGAAGGGCATGAACTTTTAAGTCAGGTACACTTTGTAAACCATGTCTGAACTGTAAAACGTTGAAATCACTCATGTACACAGCTGCCTCATTGCAACCATGAATTGGCGATATTCAAGTCATTTCTATGTTTAAGAAATTGAGAGACCGGGCACACCATTGCAATGATATAATAACACTTCTTGAAAAGATAAACATCAAACTGCTGCAGTGCTGCTCAACTAATAAAATAAGCAAGCTCTAACTTTATGCATGTGATTCGTCGTGTACAGCGGGCATTAGAGTTTCATGGCGCCTCCATTTATGGGAGAAGAAATACTGGTGTCGCTTCCGTTCTGGTAGTTGTTCTATGGATGACTTTTCACCAGCTCTGTCTTGTAGATTCAAGGTGACATCCTTGCTTTCGGTACTTTCTCCAGAATCTGCCTCTTTGCTCCACGGTGTTGGTATACAGAATGGTATATCGTCGGTCGGATGGCAAGTTATGTAGTACAGGATCATGATCAGGATTCCCACGAAGAACCCGCCCCAGACGAAGCCGAGAGCAGGAATGGCATATATCTCTTCCTTAGACTCTTGCTCACCATACCATAAGGCAAGCATAATGGTGTTTTCAATGAATATCACCGTGTAAAAGGCAAGTGCTCGGTATCTTGTATGGCCGTCTTTCATGTTAAAGAAGCAGAAGATGTGGATAATGCCTATAACTGCAATGAAGGGTATCTCATCATACATTGCATCATGGAATTGTGTCTTTTGCCATTTCAGCCAAGCGGTCATGATCACCCAGTGACCACCGGCCACGACAAACAACCACCACTCGTAGATTGATGCAAAGAGCGCCATCGAGAGGACTCGGGCAGTGATGGTGAACAGACGCCAAAGAATACGCATTGTCACACCAGAGTAAGAAATATTTAGTCTGTCGTTTCGCGAAGCTCGTAGAACTTTGTGGTACGTTTCTAGTGAGAAAGCAAGTGAGCTTAAAGACACAAGGGCTGAAGTAGCTGTAACAAAAAACATAGAGAATATGAGGTGGAAATACATTTACAATTCATCCTCAGCAAATAAATGGCATAGTTATAGTGGCCGAACTTGCTTTTACAACGTTTAGAATGAACTTCTCTGCATCCACAAAAGTATATAAAACATCTTTTTTCCATCTATCAGAAAAAGACAAATAGAGAAAGGTTTTCCCGTAAATTCATTGGCATCGGCACTTTTCAGAAGGTCCACGAGACTTATAATTTCGCTTTCGTTGGCCTTATTGTCACTTTTCACACGTTTTTTTTTTTTTTTATATTACTCATGTGCTTTAATTTGGATTTTCCCCTTTCCTCAATATTTATTTATAATCTCCATGGTACAACCGTATCTTGTATTTCTCTGTATTATACGTGACTTATTTCTTTGATTTCTCCTGTGTTCTTTGATCTTCTTTCTTCCCATTAAATGCTACCGTATTTCTTCGGTACGTCGGTCTCGTGTGCTACCGGTGAAAAATACATATTCATTTTGTTTGCATATGCACCATCGGTTTGATCAAACAGTGAGAAAAACGGATTCAGAAATGTAGCTCAGACACAGAATTATATTTTGAGAAAAAAAGCGTGGAAGTTATTAGAGGGCGTAGTGAAATGGGGGGGGGGGGGTAAAGTAAATATGTGAGGCCCTTGAAGATTTTACCTGTCAACCAGTGGAATTCTTTGCTCTCCAACATGATGTAGACTTGTAAGACAAGCTGAGGAGCTGATTCCATGAAAGCTTCTTGAAGACGTAACATACTGATATCACGATACTCGAAAATCATCAGATTGTAGTATGTATAATCATGACGACTCCGCAGGCCATATTTAACTGTGCGCCAATATCTGTTGTAGGCAAATCGTAAAGATGTTAACCCATCGAATATTGAATAATTATATTCGTAATAGGTTGCATACAGAAGTCACCATGTGCAGACAATGGGTTAATTAAACATGTAGATTTCGAACAGTTGCAATTTCTACAACTGTAACAAACTAATGTGTATGTAAAGGCCCGGTCACACAGAGGGGACGCATGGGGGACGCACGGCCGGCGCATGGAAAATTTGCAATTTTGGCCAGTGCGTTGTCGTGCGCCCAACTTTTGTCGAAGCTATACAGCTAGCTGACACCAAATGCATAGCGCGCTTGACGCATACAGGGCGTATACAGGGCGCACACAGGGCGCACACAGGGCGCACACAGGGCGCACACAGAGCGCACATGAAAACAACTTCCACGAATGCACAGCGTGTTGCTAGCGCGCTGGACGAATGGTCCACGCATGCACCGCGTTCTACGACGCACGGCCAGCGCATTGGAAATCGGAAAAGAACGTGTGCCTAACTTTTGTCATAATTTTGGAAAAGCTAGCGAGCTGACACAAAATGCACGGCGTGTAGCTAGCGCGCTGTGCGTATACAGGGCGTGTGCTCCGCGTTTGTCTGGCGCTGGTCTAGCGCGCTCCACGCATGTCTGGCGCTGGTCTAGCGCGCTCCGGCGCATGTCTGGCGTGCCTTTGGCGTGTATATTCATGCGTCGAACTCGGCGCACGTTTTTGAGCATGCTCAAAAAATTCCGACGCACACAGCGAATGACGACGCATGCATAGCGCTGGTCCAGCTTTGGTCCAGCGCGCTCGACGAACGAGTAACGAATGATGACGCACGCCTAGCGAACGACAACGCACTGGCCCAAATTGCAAATTTCCAATGCGCTGGCCGTGCGTTCCCCATGCGTCCTCCCTGTGTGACCGGGCCTTAAAGGGCAGAATATCAAATACTAGTGCAGTTACGGTCGGATTAATGTACCTCGGCATCAATAAGGGTTGCGTACCGAGATTGTTTGATTGTGTTCTGTATTACAAAAGGAAATTAGGTTTTAATCTATCTTATCATATCTCTTTATCAAAAATGTATTCCCACACGAAAGTCTACCCAACCACCAATAAAATGGGCACCTTAATTTTGTTCGAAAGTGGGAAACTAATGAAAAAGAATTATAAATACTGAAGCGGAATGGTTGTCTTCACCAAGTTGAAATTTTATACCATGTCCAACCCCTCTCTGGCATGCTACATCATAGGACTAATCACTGAAGGGGCATAAGTCTGATGGAGCATCAGTTTCGTGCATTGGATTTTTGTGACAGTGGAATCAAAGGCATAGATCGAGGGGATACTTATTCTCAGTTTGATTTAGCCCTCTCGATATTTGTCTCTACGTTTCAATCCCGTCCCCTTTTACATTTACTTTGTAACCATTTCTACTCTATTTCATTATCTACCCCTATTTTCCTGGAATGTTCGACCAATCAGTGTCGAAAGGCCTAAAATACAGTGCAGGGGCTTTAGGGAAGAGCTTATGAGTTCTCGCATTAATATTCTACATGCGCCTTTCGTATTTTTTTTTTTTGGGGGGGGGGAGGAGACGCAAGAATCACTACTGCTAAAGAAAATTCAATCTTACTTTTTGTCATACCTTTTAATCGCTCCGAGCTGTAATACATGCGTAGCTAGCCACTGACACCACGCCCATAGCTTCTTCTTCAACGCTTTTGACTCGTACTTTGTTTCCTCCTTCATATCTAAGATGTACCATCGAAAGCTAAAGTACTGCAGGATCATTGAAGGCACAAACACAAAGACAAACGTCATGATACTCCATAATATATCGCCTCGTCTAAAATACTGCACGCCGACAACAAGATCTGTTACGAGATCCGCTATGTACAGTGCCATACCAACTACAAAAAACATGGCGTCGAACATGGTGAACTTGCCTTCATGTTCCGATGATCCAGAAGAGCTCGTCTGCTCGCTGTCATCACGACCTGTCAAGTTGATTTGGATTTTTTCGCCATCATCAATACCGTCCGTTGACATGTTAAATAACCTATGCTCCAGGTATCACCTACCTTGCAGAAATCAACACCTGCTTGTGACCAAAACCTTAACTTGTTACATGTGTCACTGATTCTCAGGGACCTTTTCACAGCGTGCAAAGCGGTTTCGTTATAATTTTTCTTCGGGTTCGGAGAAATTGTTCGTACAATATTTACATCATTTATGATCTGAGCTATATTTGCTTTGTGGTCCAAATTCCAACCAAGCGACAACGAGTGTATATACATACTTAGCTTCAAGTGGTCATACTCTGGACGAATACAACTATTTGTATTGTGTACAAAGCAATTGACTTTGCAGCCCATTTGTTAAGTATACAGGTAGAACATGGATATAGGGCGGGGTTGACTTATTTCATATGCTTCCTCTCCCCCCCCCCCCCCCCCCCCATCTCCTGTCCTTTTATAGACATGTTTGAGTGAAGAAGGTGGGAGGGGGCATGGTGGATCTATTGGGGCCGAAATATGCCCCCTGTTTCTCAGAGGAAAAGAAATCGTGAAAAACCCTTTCATATGATGCTAAAATTAGTTAGTACGAGAAAAAAAACACTCGCATCTTCACGAACACGAACAGGCATACGCGCGTAAGCGCACATGCGCGCACACCCTTCCAGATTGGAGACAGTCGCAGCGGGTCGCCAAATAACGTTTTTTTATGGGGTAGGGGGACGGGTCAATGTTTCGTTGTTTGCCTCCTATTTTTCAATTGTTCTGTTCGCATGAAACAAATCGAGGGGTCAGTGACCCAAAGACGTAACTCTAATTTTAGCTATTTTGAGAAAAGGTGGTATATGTGTCACTGAGCACTTGGGCCTTAAGAAGTTAAGTCTATGTTTCACTAGCCATTGACTTCAATGGGGTGTTATTTGGAGTTAAGTCTTTGGATTTCCTCGAAAGCCCACATTTTTTTTAACATTTTGGCAAAATATGGAGTTACGTCTTTGTGTCACTTACCCCTCGAAATAATGGATCAAAATTTAGAACTGAGGCGAGAAACTAAATGGTTCCAAGGAGAAACAAAAACGCTGTAAAATTGTTCATTCTAGCTCATTTATTTTCGCTCTTAAAAAAACAAAACAACACAAAAGAAAACAAAACATTAACAAGTTTTTGTTTTAATGTTCATAATTACATTAGTAAATATAAATTGGGTTATTATTATTTTATTATTATAGTTTTATTTTAACAGGGTGGTCTCATTCAAGTTCATTTCTGAGCCTGCTCTCCCTGAGAGCCCTGTATTCACATAAAAACATGTACAATAATAACATGAATTCAAAACATACATACAAAGGTAAAATATACATGGTATATACAATAATTAAACATAGGTAACGAAAAAAACACGCATTAACAATAAATTATAAGGAAAAAAAATACAACTATCAAATTGAGAAAACTAGATGAATGAATATGTAATAAATAAAGGTTATGGGATCATTAGCATGTTAAGAGCGGAGTGGCCTTTCAGCAGTGAATCCATATCAAAATAGGCCCAGTCGCACTTATCTTTAAATCCTTAAAGGGCAATCCAACTTATGTAACAAGTTCAATTGTATGAATGCAGAATAAAAAGAGAATATTTGAAATAAAACAGACCAATAATAAGAAATTATAATATTTTGAAATATTAGGAGATCACTAAATCTATGCAAATCTCAAGTTTACAATGTGATCACTGGATTGTGTGTGGTGTAGTCATGGACACCTTTACCGTTTTTCGTGTACAAATATATCATTCATTATTAATTTTCTCCTATTGTTGGGCACTATTTAAAATGTAATATGGATAGTATATTATTGAAGTTTCTTCACATAAATGACCGTCATGGATTATACCTTTTCAAAAATTCAACGTTTAGTCATTTTCTGGGTTGGAACAATAGAAATAGTTGTCCTGCACTACGTCACAGTGACATTACCAAGTCAGCCAATTTGAAGTGCTAATACGTAAAGTGATTACAACTTTTTTGGTCCGATTTCGTTCAAACTTTCTCCAGTCTACTTCTGTCATTTCTCGGCTTTTGTTTGAATTACTGACTTCATAAAGGTTGGAATTCGTTTAAAACATTATAAACGCAACGAATGGAGGAAAGTAGGACAGATTAATGGAAGTAATGGTAATGGTTTTATTAAAAATTCATTTGCAGCCAGATGGCTGAATTGCAGAACTTTGTACATTGTAAAAAACATAAATACATGACAGAGAAGATGTGAGAACACCGCAAAAAGTCTTGACTAGAAAAACTTCTAGGTTTAAAGAAAAATTAGGGCTCTTCAAATGAGTATACAAAATAATAATTCCATGTACCTGCTTCTATTTTTTGGTCAATTTCTTTAGAATATTAAAGAAAGTTTCATTTAAGATCTTCCAAATATGAACAGCAATAGTTAAGGTATAAATGTTCACACTAATTTTATCGATATTCGTCGAGATTCATTGACCTCTTGCAATTTCTAGATCGACTTCATGTACATGGTGTATTTCATTAACATTCATATACATATTCAAATAGTTTCAACACCTTTAAGTGTTCTGATGAAGTTTTGTCTTAGAGGAAATGTGCATGGCTGGATGTTCAC
This sequence comes from Strongylocentrotus droebachiensis, assembly GCA_035222895.1. Taxonomy (NCBI): domain Eukaryota; kingdom Metazoa; phylum Echinodermata; class Echinoidea; order Camarodonta; family Strongylocentrotidae; genus Strongylocentrotus; species Strongylocentrotus droebachiensis. The sequence goes on along the minus strand of JAVYIG010012067.1, from coordinate 647 downwards.
TCAAATTCTCGGCTTCGGATAGAGTAGAGTATTGTTGTAACAGTGGTAAAGCCCATTATTTATCAATGTGTTTGCGTTTCGAAAGAGCGTTTGACTATTTCCTCGCCTGGGAATAGCTGTCCTAATAAAGGCACTGACGATTCAAGGAACTAAATCCTACTGGTGCCACTCCACCTGGGTCAAGTGTGGCAAATGGAGTTTACTATCTAGCCCAGGTCGTCGGTGATGTGGTATAAAATCGAACCTGTACTTTGATATGCAGTCTGGTGACTTATTTGCTAGACCACAACACCTCTACTAGCCCACATTAAGGAGCCATCAAAGAAGTTCCCATGACGCCGTGTCGACCTGTAGCATTTACGCTTGTGACTAGCATTTCAGGATCCTATTCGGATATTGTTGTTTGCAGTTGCCCGAGAAGAGGTCGTCACATGGCATCCACGGAACTGATACTCCTTTCTGTCAGTAAGACCTTGGGATGTATGCGACGCCGCCATGTGTAAGAGAAAAGGTACCGGTATCTATCACTTTCTGACATTGTCCTAGTTAAAGGACGTTGCATCCACAGCGTTGTCTGCACATTGTTCATTTGCCACGTTTTGTCATGTTTACACCGTCATCTTCTTCATTCCCCCCATCTACTTCAT